>JACTOM010000929.1:7918994-8002342 GCA_015832385.1 Elymnias hypermnestra
TTCCATCTTTTGTAAATTTAGATCCCAAGTATACAAATTCTTTCACCTCTTCCACTTGTTCCCCATCTATCAAAATATTGCCATTCATCATAGATTCATCTCGTTCAAAAAGCATAACTTTCGTTTTGTTTACATTCACTTTCATTCCTTTCCCTTTCAAAGCTTCATTCATAATATTTAGCATCTCCTGAAGCTCGTTAGCGGATGACGCAAGTATTACTTGATCATCAGCGTAGAGTAAACATTTGATGAGTAATTCATTCATTCTTAACCCATACATACATTCTTTTAAATCTGTCAAACATTTATCCATGAATAGGTTGAACAGCCATGGTGACGCAACACATCCCTGTCGAACACCTCTTTCGACAGGAAACCACTCCGTGTACGCTCCGTTTATTCTGACACAGGCACTAGAACCCTCATAGAGAGACTTCAATGCTTGAATCAGACTACGGCTCACACTATACGTAGATAACGTTGACCACAGCTCATTCCTCACCACTCGATCATAGGCCTTTTCTAAATCTACGAAAGCGCAATAAACTTTTATTACTATCTTTTTTTACATTTCCGGGATATTTATATAGTACACAATTATAATCTTTTATATTTAAGTGAATTGGCTCTTACCAGATTAGCGCTCTTCCATCTTAAACTGTCTCATCACTTACCATCAGATGTGATCACAGTTAAGCGCTAACCTGTCAGCAATAAAAAAGTCCGCCATTATTTCTAAACATATAGTATTTTGCATTGTGTACCCATTTTAATAAAAAGCTAAATATTGCATTAAGATTAATGCAAAGCGGTATTGTTGAGGAAGGTAAGGATCCTTATATTTTTAACAGGTATCGAACATGAGATGCAACTACAATCCACATTAAATAACATCGGTAAACATTAAACCAAAAGTCGTACGACGAAAACAAATCTAATGATTTATACACAATGGGAGTTTGGTGGATAAAAATCGTCATAAATAACGCTGAACGGAAGAAATATGCGAGAGCACATAATTGTATAATTCCTGTTACCAGAGAAAAGAAAATCCGAGTCAACCGAGATTACAGCCTTGAACCAACTGATCCCCGGTCGGAAGAAAACGGAATAGCTCCTGAGTAGGATAATGGTAAATTTATTGCAACGCTTAAATGTTTACGGGTATCGTGTTCCGCGGCAACTACAAATCTCTTATAACATTCAAACAGACTTCACATCCTGTTGTTTTGAATTATCAAACGTGAAATTTACTAATAAACACTTTAAATCGAAGTATATGATTGAAATAATAAAAATGATATTTATTTATTTGGTGCAAAAAAGGTCCATTTGTTAGGGCCTTAAAAACTATGTTAGTAAAAAAAAATAAAATATAAAGTAACTATCTCACCGCACCAAAACAGATAAAAATCTCTGTTGGATTGGTGAGTCTAGTTGTCCCGCTACCATCTTCTGTATACTATTGGAACTCGAGCGCAGTCTTGCCAGGAGAAACGACGTCCTCTTTCTTATGATGGCATAAAAGTCATTCGTTTTCGCCAGCGCAAACTGCGCAGAACTGCGGCAAACCCAACAGTATCCTGAAGCCATTATTATATTGTACCCTTAATGTGTCTATGGACTTCAATGTGTAGCTTATCCACAGACTCCCGATATATAAGGTTTGACAATATGCTTCAAATAATGTGATTTTAGCCTCTTTGCTACACCTTTCGACCCTGCGGGCCTATAATGGGTTACAAGAAATAACAGAACCTTTAGAGAACTTAACGTTCTCTAATCTATGTCTATTATAACTATTACTATTATAACAAAGCCCTAAATGTTTTAGGCGACTGAGATAAGATAAAAAATAAGTAACATAAAAAGTTGTCTTTAGTTCTTAAAGTCATTATTTAGAAATAATACTTTTACGTGGTCATTTAATAAAATGCGCTTCACAATTTTTTGTGAAATGTATCTGTTTAAGAAATTAATATCTGAAAAGGCTATATAAATTTACTACCACTATAAATTTACGCTTTTTAAGCTTGAAAATTTTAATTTGCTGTGAATATGGAGAGAAAGAATTGATACAAGAAAAATTAATAAAAAAATAGTTTGTAAAATTTTAAATAAAATAAAAAAATAGAAAAATATTCAAGGTTAAATGTCATAGTGGCACTGGTTTGTGACCATAATATGTGTTAAAGATGGAAAATTTTAAATATGTGGGTTCTACAATATTCATGGCAACATTATTACTAGTTAAGGCGAAACCGACTAAGTAATGTTTTAATTCCTCATACTTTGAATAATATTTATACATTACTTTCTATTTATTGTTGTCATAAAGATTAAATATAATCACCATGGCCTCTTACCTAAACCTGACTTCTGGCCGCTTTCGTTAGGCTGTAGAATGATAAATTTATTGTCTCAGATATGTTGTTCCCTTAACTTTTTCCAGATAAAAAGCCAATACTGTTACGAATTACACTAAATATCTGTCATTGAAGGGTCCGTCAAAAACGTTCTAGTTGTATTTTTCTAATTGCTGACAGTTTAGCGCTTGCCTGTAATCACAACTGATGATAAGTGATAATACAATCCAAGATGGAAGCATGCTAATCATAAGAGGTAATCTACCTCTTATGGTTTCTACACAGCACCGTACCGGAACACAAATTTCTTTGCTTGGCGGTACGTCATTGCTGGTAAGGTGGTCACAGCCGAAGCCTCCCACCGGTCCAGACTCAAACAAATTAGAAAATTCAATTTCCTAAATTCGCCCTGCCGGGGATGGAACACGGGGTTTCTGCTAGTTAAGCAAATACTCGGACCACAGCGCCAGCGAGGTCGTCAAGACTTGTCTTGAAGTCAAACAAATGAATTTCCACTCACACATTGATATTAGAGCTTTCTTAGTGGTAAAAGGAATCATAAAATAATTTCAATACTTTTTGAGTTCTGTCAGAATAAGTAGACAAGCAAATCTTTGGTCTCTTTAATAGTCAATATATATTATTCTTTAAGCCCTTAATAATAAACAATAACTTTGAACTTCACATGAAATAATATTTATACATAATAATTATGGCCAATAGTGGCGCCAAAAAGACGCGGTACGCAAACATTTATGTCTGAAGTAGGATTGTAGGGGTTATGGTAACAATTCGAAGAAACGATTCTGAAGGACAAACAAAGAAACATTTACTTTGAATAATAAATTCATTTATATATAACAGAAAAAAATTACTTAAGGTCCGAAAATACCTGATGTAAAGTATTTACTGCTTTTTGACCACTGATAGTTTCTAGAGTCCCGGAAACCAACATTTTGCCTGACCTTTCCTTATCACATGATATCTCGTTTACTTCATCACCGCTATATAAAGAAAAATTAAATATAATCAAAAATTAAACGCTACTTCTACGACAAAATGAAGACTTGTTATAGAAATTTAAAAATATAGAAGATAATCTAAGATATTACTTATTTAAATATTTTTTTAGTATAAAATAAAAAATTAAGGCCCTAATTTTTTGCTATGCGAATTACTTTATCTAAATCTAGCTGAACCTTCGACTTTGACTGCATGGAATGTTTTTTGGATAGCATTTTTACTAATTTATCTGTTCTTTGCTGACCTCTACTCGGCAAAAGGAATTTTCCTACCAAATTTCAAGACTACGCCTTGTGGTTCCAAAGATATCGTGATGAGTCAATAGTTAACACCCCCGCAACCCCCCTTGCGGATTGATTTTCGTAAAATCCGTTCTTAGCTGACCTCAACTCGGAAAAGGAATATTCCTACCAAATTTCAAGTCTCCGCGCCTTACGGTGCCAGAGATTTCGTATACATATCATGAAATACTTGAAAAAATATTTATTGCGCATTCATAGATTTAGAAAAGGCCTATGATCGAGTGGTGAGGAATGAGCTGTGGTCAACGTTATCTACGTATGGGGTGAGCGGTTGTCTGATCCAAGCATTGAAGTCTCTCTATGAGGGTTCTAGTGCTTGTGTCAGAATAAACGGAGCGTACACGNATTACTGCTTTTTGACCACTGATAGTTTCTAGAGTCCCGGAAACCATAATTTTGCCTGTCCTGTCCTTATCACATGATATCTCGTTTACTTCATCACCACTATATAAAGAAAAATTAAATATAATCAAAAATTAAAACGCTACTTCTACGACAAAATGAAGACGGTCTTAATATAGAAATTTAAAAATATAGAAGACAATCTAAGATATAACTTATTTAAATATTTTTTTAGTATAAAATAAAAAATTAAGGCCCTAATTCTTTGCTATGCGAATTACTTTATCTAAATCTAGCTAAACCCTCGACTTCGACTGCGTGGAATGTTTTTTGGTTAGCATTTTCATTAATTTATCTGTTCTTTGCTGACCTCTACTCGGCAAAAGGAATTTTCCTACCAAATTTCAAGATTACGCCTTGTGGTTCCAGAGATATCGTGATGAGCCAATAGTTAACACCCCCGCAACCCCCCTTGCGGATGGATTTTCGTAAAATCCGTTCTTAGCTGACCTCTACTCGGAAAAGGAATGTTCCTACCAAATTTCAAGTCTCCGCGCCTTACGGTGCCAGAGATTTCGTATACACATCATGAAATATTTGAAAGAAGTTTATTGCGCATTCATAGATTTAGAAAAGGCCTATGATCGAGTACTGAGGGATGAGCTGTGGTCAACGTTATCTACGTATGGGGTGAGCGGTAATCTGAATCAAGCATTGAAGTCTTTCTATGAGGGTTCTAGTGCTTGTGTCAGAATAAACGGGGCGTACACGGAGTGGTTTCCTGTCGAAAGAGGTGTTCGACAGGGATGTGTTGCGTCACGTCACAGTGATGGCTGCTCAACCTATTCTTGGACAACTATTTGACAGATTTAAAAGAAAGTATGTAGGAGTTAAGAATGCATGAATTACCCATCAAATGTTTACACTGATGATCAAGTAATACTTGCATCATCCGCTAATGAGCTACAGGAGATGGTAAATATTATGAATAAAGCTTTGAAAAGGAAAAGAAAGAAAGTGAATGTAAACTAAACGAAAGTTATGCTTTTTGAAAAAGATGAATCTATGCTGAATGGCAATATTTTGATAGATGGGGAACAAGTGGAGGAGGTGAAAGAATTTGTATACTTGGCATCCAAATTTACAAAAGATAGAACATGTGAAAGTGATATTGAAAGGAGAGTGAATGCAGGGAATATGGTAAATGGTGTTCTGCACGCCTTTATGAATAGCCAGATGGCGTCTCAAAGGGCCAGACAGGATGTGCATACGGGAGTGTTGGTACCAACACTTATGTATGGTAGTGAAAGTTAGGTATGGCAGAAGAATGACATAAGTAAAATAAATGCGGTAGAGAGGAGAGCGTTGAGTAATATGAGTGGATTGAAACTGAGTGACAAAGTAAAAAGTGTGATAAGAGAACGTTGTGGTATAAAAGAAGATGTAGTAACTAAAGTTGAGAAAGGTATGCTTAGATAGTTTGGACATGTTGAGATAATGAATGAAAGGAGACTGACAAAAAGGATTTATGAGTCAAGATTGAATGCGAAAGTTGGAAAGGGAAGACCGAGGCGAACGTTCCTGGACCAAATTCCGAACATTTTAAATAAGGGCGAGGTCAAGAGTACTCTAAACCGACGAACTTGTATGGAAGGTTTAATGAGAATGAAAGAAGCGAAGGATCCTCTTGGCTTCTTTCATTCTCATTAATCCACTTGCATAGATATGCAAGGATAGTCGCAAGTGGAAGGACGTGGTCTCTGCCTACCCCTATGGGAATGAGGCGTGATGCTACGTATGTATGTAATACTTGAAATTTAAAGGTAATCTATTTGAAATTTTATGGTAATCCAATACGAGGTTGACAAAATATATAATATATACAGACCATTTAATAAAATCATTTATTGTAGAAGAAAATAAATTCATAAAACATACATACATAAATAAACATAAATGACAAGCACGAATTCTCACGGCCTCATTGTAGTAATCGTTTGAATATACTCTCTTCGCTAGTAGAAATCCTCGGTTTGATTTCCGCTCAAGGCAGTTTTAGAAAATTGTGTTTTCTAGTTTGTCCAAGACGTGCTGCCAAGCAAAAAAATCGCGTTCCGAAATAGTATTTTGTAGAAGCCCTTTAGAAGTAATTACTTCTCAACGAGTCAGAGCTACTATCTCAGTTTGTATCACCACTTATCTTGAAGTAAGATCATAACCAAACGATAACCTCTGACAGCCTCGGTGGTGTAAAAGTGCGAGTGTAATTTCTCTGTAACTAATGTGTTTACTCTGAAATTGCATTTTAAATTTGTCTGCGTCTGGACTACGGCAAGCGCAAACCTGTCCGTAATTTAAAAAATGATCCTTTAAAATTAAGTATATTTTTGTTTATACTAATTTTTATCTTTATTTATGTATTAAATGTATTTTTATTTTATTTATGTCGCGCCATCTGCTTTCTATTACTGACAGTTTCCTTTGCCAAACGGTTTTCTGTTAAAAGATTGCTTTTACAATAACACCGCCTTTAAAGCTGTGGTTTCTTTACTATTATAAGTTTTATAATAATAAAGTGTTTGTTTACTGGCAACGCAATTTTGCAAAAAATAAATTAAAATGAAATTACAAGATTACAATACGATTTATAGTACAGGATGGGAGAAAAGTCCCGCTATTATTTTGATATCCTATAACTTTGTTTAAAGAAAGGATAAGTAGGTTTGGATTTCATAACAAGTTTATTTGGTCTTTACATTTTTTTCGTTATTATTGGAAAATTATATCAGCTAAATAGTGACCACGATTCGCTATGCAATTTTCAGTTCTTTTTAAGGCATTTTTCATGACATCCAGCAAAATTTCAAGCTGAATTTCTTCGATTTCGTAACGACTAATATCTATAAAATTTTGCATCGTTTGGGGCCTATTCACATTTTTTTTATTTTAAAAACCTCATAAGTAAAAGTCTGGTCATGCTAAATCCCTATTTCGAGAAATGAGTCTTCGCGGAAAAACGTCATACAATAATTGAATTTTTGAACGGGCTGTGTGTTGTGGCCCCATCTTGTTGAAACCACGTGTCCTATAGTCCTTACTCTTCCATTTCAGGCACAAGAAAATTTTGAATCATGTATTGGTACCAGTACACAGTAACAGTAACTTCAACACCTTGGTCATTTAAAAAAAATAGGGACCAATTGTGTTTCCAGCATCGACACCACACTATACAATTGTATTTTAGTGGATGCAATGATGTTTCATTAAATAAACTTTTTATAAATATCAAATCTACTTATATTTTCTTTGAACAAAGTTATAGGCAATCCTAATGGTAGCGGGACTTTTCCCCACTCGGTACATCTTCTTCTTTTAATAATTGACTTTCAGAACCATTCCCAGGTGTCAAATATTATCGCTGTCAATTACTTAGCTTTAATGTACAATAAAGTATTTCTCAATCTATCATCCCAAAATTTGGCCCTTTAAATAAATAAATAAATATTTATTCAGCCAAAAATAAGAAAAAATAAACAGAAAAACATACTAAAATAATATAACAAATAGACTAAATTATGCTCTGCGTTCCCAAAACAATTATTATTTTATATTTTTTAGTCTTCAGTTTTCAATGAGTGATCCCGGAATTTTAATTTCTTAAAAAGATAAGTAGGTTTGGGTTACATAACAAATTTATTTGGTCTTTATATCTTTTTTCGTTATGATTGGAAAATTATATCTTGACGAGCTTTATAAAAACAAAATTCCTAAAAGATAGATCTACATTGGCTGAACGAGGTGTTGCCTCACCGTAAATGCTCCAGTTACAGGACTGCAGCGCTGATTTTCAGGCATAACCCATGGTGACTGCGTGGACTGATTGAGAGTCGTGTAAATGACTTGTGCGTGTTTGGAAACATGTGTAGGTGTGTGTATTTGCATGTATGGAATTCATGGTCATTGGAATTCCCTCGATGAATAAAAAGTGAATATCTTGAAAACTATCAAGACTAAAAAGGATCTTTTATAAAAAAAAAAAGGGAATATTTTTTTGCAGTACATTTTTACTAAATTTTCTTTATCAGTAAGAAATAAGTGATGCAAAAAAATTAACGGAAACTAACTTTACGTTTACTTTGTAAATAGTGTTCGACTGTAATCACAAATCGGTGTTGCTATAGTAATCGTTCATTGTGATATTGTTTCATGGCAAATATGAATATACTTTCTATACGTAAAATGACATTGTAATCGTATTCGATGAAATAACTGGCTTTAATATTGCGGTAAACATAAATTACATACTTATTCAATGTTCATTTTTAGGTAATAGCCGCTTACTCTAAAATGTTGACGTTTGAAATTTAGTAATAGATTTTTGACTGACTCATTGGTCTAGTGGTTAGAATGTTCGACAACAGGTTCTGGTATTGAGTTCGAGTCCAGGGTCTGGCCACTTCAAAAATCGATATGGAGTTTTCTATTACGATTTTCTCAATATTTTCCCGAAGTTGGGAAGTTGGCGGTGTTTTTCACCCCGGTGCCTCGGGTAGCACGTTAAGCCGTCGGTCCTGCGCCTGATCTCTCTCCGCGTATATCGGATTCCCGTCATATCGGACTATAAGAGTACACTTGTGTATTTTGCCTGCCAATCTGCAGTGGAGCAGCGTGGTGGGCCTATGCTCTAAAAACCCTCTCTCATATGAGTGAGGAAGCCTAGGCCCAGCTGTGGGACGTTAATGGGCTGCTACTTACTGCTACTTACTACTACTTACTTTTAACGGGTTTTTCCGTTATTGATCGTGTAAATTTCTCACTTATGTTATCCGTTGAACAAAAACATAAAAATAATTATTGAATGGATAAATCCAAAAGTATTAATCGCCGATCATAAAAAATCTCAGTGATGTAATAGGCTGTGTAGATAATGAATTTTTAATAAACCCGATTCCATCGTAAAAAACATTGCCTCATTGGTCTAGTGGTTAGCATGTTCGACTACAGACATGAGGTCCTGGGTTCGAGGGCCGGATCGGGCCAATTAAAAAATCAAGATTGAGTTTTCTATTAAGATTTTCTCAATATTTGTCCGAAGTTGGGAAGTTGGCGGTGTGATCCACCCCCGTGCCTCAAAGAGCACCTTTAGCCGTCGGTCCTGGGCCTAATCTCTCCGGTCGTGTCGGATTCCCGTTAAATCGGACTATGAGAGTGAAGGAATAGAGAGTGCAATTGAGTACTATGCCTGCCAATCCGCAGTGGAGCAGCGTGGTGGGTTTATGCTCTAAAAACCCTCTCTCATACGGGTGAAGAAGCCTGTGCCCAGCAGTGGGAAGTTAATGGGCTGCTACTTACCTTTTATCGTAATAGCGTCCGTCGGGGACAGCGATGTATGTTCTTGATGTATCAAGATGAGTATTGAAATGTAGAAAAGAAAACATAATATCTCGCGAGACAGATGAGGTTAAATTTATTGCAGTGCTAAAATGTTTACGGATATCACGCGGGAACGCAGCGCTGGAGGACGGGCGCGGGCGGGCTCTACTCACCCTTGTAAACACGTTTTATTGGCTTTATAATATGTTTTACGCGTGACGTTTAACAAACGATCCCAGAAGAGCGTCGAATTATTTTTACGGCACGTACGTTCGCGCGAAAACATTGGAGCATTTGGTACACGAGGGATTTATAATTACAACTCTTATACAAACAGTTTTTATTCTTTGATGTATGACGCGAGTGAAATTTATTATTTACACACATTATCCGGGGAAAAAAAGAGTAAACAGATAATAAAATATCAATCTCGATTTCGTTCTACATAACACGTCAATTTCATGAAACAAAATTAAAAGAGCATTTGCAATAAAATTACTATTTTAACTTTTTCTTACGTAGTTAATATTGCTACACAATTTAAAAAAAACAATTAACAATTTAAATTAAGTGTTATGAATAATAAAATTCATAAATGAAGCGTTACAAGTGATAACATTCATTAAATTATGCTTGCCATTAGCACGACCTTCTTAAACTTATTACACTGAAAGAATCTTTCAAAGCCTGTATAATTTATCGCAAAACAATATTAATCTCAAGTGTCATTCTCACCGGAACAAGAAAATGTATTTGGTTATAACTAGATTGTGTGAATAAAAAAATGTATTCTTATCGATTGAAAAGATATATAGCAAGAGCGTGAATTTAAAAAAATCCAACAATGAAATGTCTCATAAAATAACATAAATCACGACTCAACTTCTATATATTTAATTTTGAATTGTTACAAGTAACCGAACACTTACGTTTTCTACTCCTCTTAAAACAAAAGGAATTCCTTCTGCAACTTTTTAAACACGAAACTCATAAGTCCTGGTTGAGATACTAACCAGTATTTCTCTTGCAATTTGAAAACTTTTCAAAAGGGAGAAACTTCTTCAATGTGCCGTTGTTTGCTGCCTGAAATTCTGTGCGATTATTTCAGAAGCATTTTTAACAGAAAAAGTGATTTAATATATTATATTTAGTATACATTGTTTGAGTTAAATATAATTTGCGCAAGGCCTGGTATTTGATTTAGAGACGGACGTTGTATTAACAGGCAACCCCTTGATGTAGGTCTTGTCACCCTCGTGCTCTCATCCTTCTGATTATATCTACAATAAAACGTTGAAAATTACTTAAATACTGATGACAAATAGTATTGTTCTTATTGTGATTACAATTAATTATATCATTTCTAGGTGTTTGACTGCCTCATTTGTCTAGTGGTTAGCATGTTCGGCTACAGACATGAGGTCCTGGGTTCGAGTCCCGGGTCGAATTCTATAATATTCGATATTGAGCCCGAAGTTGGGATGTTGGTGGTGTGCTCTCCAAGGTACGCTTGGAGAGCACGTTAAGCCTTCAGGCCTGCGCCTGATCTCTCTCCGGTCGAGTAGGGTTTCCCCTCACATCGGACTATGACATTGAAGGAATACAAAGTAGACTTGTATGTATTGTATGCCTGCCTACCCATTGTGGAACAGCGTGGTGGGTCTATGCTTTAAAAACCCCTTCTCCTATGACAGAGAAGATCGGTTCCTAGCAGTGGGACGTTAATGGGCGTCTATTTTTTACTTGGTCAGGGCGGGCTATTAAATTATGTGTTCCCGCACTGTGCTATGACGAAACTACAATATCAAATGGTAAATTACCTGTATCCAGTTTAGCACGCTACCATATTAAGCCGTGGTATCGCAAACCTATCGAAAATTAACAACCAAGTGAAATTGAAATTCAGAAAGTTATAATAAATAACGAGTTCGCTTCGTNATAATATTCGATATTGAGCCCGAAGTTGGGAAGTTGGCGGTGTGCCCCGTGCCTTGGAGAGCACGTTAAGCCTTCAGGCCTGCGCCTGATCTCCGGTCGAGTAGGATTTCCCCTCACATCGGACTATGAAATTGAAGGAATACAAAGTAGACTTGTGTACTATGCCTGCCAACCCATTGTGGAACAGCGTGGTGTGTCTATGCTTTAAAAACCCCTTCTCCTATGACAGAGAAGATCGGTTCCTAGCAGTGGGACGTTAATGGGCGTCTATTTTTTACTTGGTCAGGGCGGGCTATTAAATTATGTGTTCCCGCACTGTGCTATGACGAAACTACAATATCAAATGGTAAATTACCTGTATCCAGTTTACCACGCTACCATATTAAATCGTGGTTCGCAAACCTATCGAAAATTAAGAACCAAGGCAAATTGAAATTCAGAAAGTTATAATAAATAACGAGTTCGGAAGCTGCAAAACGCATGTGCACCGATCTAATATTCATTTTTCTTTAATAACAAGATTTCTTGTTAAATACATAATCATACCAATTTGTCTTAAAGATCTATATTATTATACGAGTATGTATGTATCGTGTAATGTAAATGTATATAGCAAAAACCGTTATTTTATTGCAGAATAAAGGCCTCTATGTCACATTTTTATAAATCAAATGTTTTAACATTTGATTTATAAAAATATTAAACTATGATAACTTACTTAAAAAAAATATTTTAACTTTGGTATATAAGACCCATAAATATATATAACTTTGAAATATCAATCATACTTCAATTCAAAATGCATCGAGTTGAAATGGGTCGGGCAAAATAATTTAAATTTTTTGTCCGATCAATTTCAACTTGATACATTCAAAAATGAAAATAATTTTTATTTAAACAGGCCTAACAAGCTCTTTTTTCATTGCTTATATTATAAGCTATGTTCACAATGTCCATAAACAAAATATATTCATTTTACGTGGGTGCTTGAGACAACCGGCTATTATTTTACATTGGCTTCCAACAAGTGAAATATGTGTAGTGGAATGTAGCGCGGAGAGTAACAATCGCACGCTCTAATACCAGTCAACCACTTGATGAAGGTTCACTCACCCTCCTCTTCCCAACTCTGTACGTATTACCGTATAAACGAGTAACTGGGATTATTTTTCGCATGTATCTTGGGACCCTTACAATCAAAAATTACAGTATACCTTTAGACATAGGAATAATTTTGACGGTTTCACTGAGTACCCGCCGGGTAAAGGTCTAGGGCAATAATACAGGCAAGGCTATTTGTCTGGGCCTGGACTGGCAAGAAACTTCGGTCGATGATATGTACTATCCTACCAACAAAAGTGTACCGTTCAAGCAATTTCAAAAGAAAGCAATTTTAAGTTTACCACCTATAATTGCTTCCTTATACCTGTTCGCGCCATCTGGCGCTAAGCATTGGTACCTCGGAAGCGGCGTACTTACGCCATCTGCAAACTTTCCGACGTAGTAATGCACTAGTTATCGGGAGGTGCCACGTCGACCACGAGAGGGCGCCTCCCGCACCGCTCCATAAACATGGCGCGATATAGTTTAGCTATTATCTTTAGTTATAAAGAGTCGATAACTAGCGGCCAACCTCGAGGCGTATCGTGACGGGCCAAGGAAGCCTGCTTCGTAGGTTTTGTATTGTTTTGTCGGGAAAGTGCGGTAATTCCACGCGTTATCTGGTTCCACGTGATCATTCATCTGCCAGGGCTCGTCACCGTGGAGGAGATCGGCGCTGGGAGACCAGGTAGGTGCACAATCATTCATATCTGTTCGACCCCTGTGGAATCTCTCGTTTAATTTCTCCTCCCACCGTCTCGGGGACCGATTCGACCTGGACTTCTATGGGCCGAGTCCAGGGTCGAGTCCATGACAGGGTCACGGCCGGCGTGAACAGTACTTCATACAAGGATAGCGCACTTCCATCTTACACTGAATCATCACTTACCATCAGATGAGATCGCTGTCAGACGCTAACCTATCAGCATTAAATATTTAATTTTATTTGTAATAGAACAGCTTACAATTTTTACAATTTAGTTTATGCATAAAATAAGTATATGACAGTTTACGTCTACAAATCTAAACTAATATAATATTATAAAAAGGAAACATTTGTGTTTTTGTATGTAAGTATGTATGTATATTTGTAACGTTTTCACATAAAACTACTGAACGAAATTCAATAATATTTCCACCATTAGAAAGCTGCATTTTCACTGAGCGACATAGGCTATTTTACTTTCTCAAAAAAATCCCTAACCCCTAATAAAAATGCATTAATGTAACCCAAGGTGTGAACCAAAAAATCTGTTATCGCGTGCGCTGCGGAAACTATTTATGATAGCACAAAAAAAAATATTTTATGAATGTGTGTTAGATACACATAATCTGAAAAAAATTATTAAAAACTAAGTAAAATAAAACTTTTATGTTAACGAAAATAGATCTGTAGTCGGACTTAGTAGACTTCCCACTACCACGAGATCAATATCTACGCGAGTGAAACCGGGCGGCGTTGCAAGTATATTAATAAAAAAACAGGGTAAGGTGATTTAAACAAGTTCTTTGTGTGTGCGCGCTATGTGCCTATGTATCTGTAAGCTTTTGTTTTTGTGGGTGTATATTCTGTGTAATTATTACGCTTTATATACTCGTTTATTTGCGTGTGTGAATATGACTGAATACCTCCTAAATAGATGGACCTATTTTAAAGAAAGTTTTCATGAAAGTGGATTCGAGAATGTTGTAGGCTAGCAATACGATCTGTAAAATAACGAATTTTCTCATATTTCTACGGCATCAGGAATTCAGCGGATCCCACTGCCGAGAACACAGTCATAAAATAATGTCTCTTTATACAAAAATGCTTATTTATTTAAATAAGATAATTTGTTTCGTTTGTTTTTAAAATTTATAATTTTGCTTTTCAGTGAAGAAATCTGCAGATAAAAATCTACTTTTCCATAAATGCCTTACTATGGGATCTTAATTATTACTAATTGACTTAATATCCTTATCTCTACTTTATAAATTATTTTCCCAACATTCCTAATACGTAACTTAAAATATTAAAAGTTTTGTTTCAATACAAAAACTTTCACAAATAAGCAATCTAAATAAACCTGAGCCTGAACCCTTTGGAATGAAAAAGTGACTGTCACCGACGATATCCCGTATATTAAAGGTGGGAGCTGTTTATATAAATGCAAAACAGATCGGCAGCTTGTCAGTTCGGCTCAGAGCAGATTCTGTCAATCGAATATGGATTTAGAATCTTCCCCACTTCGTACGGCCGGGACTCACCCTCTTATTCTATAGACGCGGTCGGACAGCCGAAAAATAATCTTTACGGAGGGCAATTTTGGAACAGGAATTTTTATTAGAAAATTTTATGTTAATTTTACCTTAGGATATTTTTAATAAAGTTATTTCAACACACAGACATGCCGCTTCATTTTTCCCTGTTCAAAATTTTTAGCAGATTTCCATAGGGTGATACTTCTGGCTTTAAAGAAGCTAACGCCTAACTTAAAGTTTGGCTGATTTTTAATTATTTTTAATAAAAAGAGCTATAATGGTCCCAAGCACTGGGCTACTGATATGGTTACTACAACAAAACTTTAAGCAATGTTGTTACATCACGACGGTGTCCAGTTCCTAATCGATTCAGTCCAATTACGAGAGGCAGACTACCAAGGCAGAGACAGTCAGTGACTGACTACGGCTAAACTGTACCACCGTAATATCTCTAAATAAGATCACATAATATTATTTTAAGTATAGATGACTGGAAGTAAAACATTATAATTATAACAGATAAATAATTTTAATAAAATTGATTGGCTATAACATTTGGGATTTTCAATTTGGTTTTAACCTTTAGTTAATACCCTCTTTTCAGAATATTTTCGTACACAATTAAGAGATCAGACAGTATAATCAATTAAATAAAGCGAGCTCTTACGTTGCGAAAGGAGTGATTTTGCTTAATTTCAAGTCAATCGCATATAGTTTTGAAACTCTTTTGTTAATAATAATATTTTTATTGCAGGTATTTTTCAAACATATCAGTAAATAAAACAAATTAAAAAAAAGGTAAAATAAAAATTAAATTACATTGATGGTCACTTTCTATTGCAATTTAAGTGAGTGAGTAAACAACTGTTTAAAACCATTTGCTTATTAGTGAAAACGGCTTGGGGCACATGGGTTGGATGGTTTCTAAGCCTGTAACGCTTAGGTGAAAACAAATTTTGTTCTTTTTTTATACAGATATATGTATACTTCAGATAAGTGTCAGGTTTTTTTTTAAAGAAATCTTTCACAGTCGATTACCTTCAAATAGGATTAGGCAACATAAACTCGTAAGTGCGACGAGTAAATCTGCGGCAGTTTCTCAGGATTTGGCAAAACTCTTAGACCCGACGGAGCGGCGTAAAACGTAAGCGTAACACCCTATAATCCAGCGCGTCTTAACCTTATCTTTAGGTTTTCGTATTCCTGTTCAATGATAAAATATTTCCTTTCAATACCTTCGTCCCTGTGGTTGGATCTAATCGGAGGGATATTAAAACTTTCCGCCCGCACCGCATCGTCCTTTGTGCTAACTGGAGACCGCCACCCCGCTGTCCGTGCCCTCCCGCTTCATCTCTTTGCATCTTTTAAAACCCTCAGGAAACTAATTTAAATAAATAGCAAAAGCAATAATGATTAATTCCCTGCCAGATTTTATTTTAAATCTTGTTCCACTTGTTATTTTATTACTTTCGCGGTACTTGCACTTTGCAAAAGCCTTTTTTAAAAAGATATTTTTTATTCACAGGTATATTAAAATATAAAATTTTCACTGAGTTTCTAAGTGAAAATTCACAAAAATAATATACTTATTTTATTTTTAAGTATACATTTTTCCAAGCGTGGTGGATTTCCGTTCCATCGGACTATGAGAGTGTACATATGTTAGAGCATACAGCGTGGTGGGTATGTTTTGTAAAAGCCCTCTCCCCTACGAGTGAGGAGGCCTGTACTCAGCAGTGGGAAAGGGCTTCTACTTTTTTTATTATTGCTCCCAGTTTAGCGTTTGACTGAGATCTCACCTGATGGTAAGTAATGATACAGTCTAAGATGGAAGCGCACTAATCTGGTAACAGACGATATACCGCTTATGGTTTCTACACAGCATCGTAGCGGAACACAAATTTCTTTGTTTGGCGGCACGTCTTTGCTGGTATTGTAGTAACTAGCCGCGGCCTAGGCCTAGGCCTACCCACTTACCAGACCACACTCAGATAAATTAGAAAATACAATTTTCTAAATTCGCTCTACCGGGATCGAACCCGGTACCTCTGCTAGCAAAGCGAGTACTCGCACCACTGCACAAACGAGGCCGTCCTTACTTTTACTTTTTCATAGATTCATCGTATAACAATGTTTTCCTGTTTATTTTTCAGATTATTACTTATTTCATTATTCAGATAACTTGGTATAATTTTTTTACAATAGCCAGTTTGATATTACAAAGAGTTTGATAAAGACAACGTCATTACCTCTTATTTTAAACACAATTTTGTTTCTCAACTCTATTATTTCATTCTGAATGCTCGACATATGACATAATGCACAATAAATGGAACGTACTTCTTTATTAACTTTAATTTTTAGTTTTCGATAATTTCATTTTGCGTGTTTTATATCCATTTATATCAATTATATCCTTAACAAAAACGAAGATTAATTTATTTAATCTTGCATATCTTTGTGTTTTATCACACAGTGGTATAAATAGTCTGTGCTAATAAAAAACGTTCTTGCTTCGTTGCTAGTTAGTAAAAATCGGTCCCCTATTTCGTATTCTGTACCAGCCCGGTTGCAACTAAACAGCGCGCGCTTCGCTAATAAACGTCTAGAAACAATTCGTTTATTAGAATGAAAATTCAGCTCACCTTAAATGCAGTACTTTCAATTTGTTTTTTTGATACATAAAATAATTTGTAATGCCCTTAATATCTTTATCTATATCCGTTATAAACCGAAACCATCTAACCAAAGTACGCCAAACCCCTTAAGACCAGTAATTATTCTTGCAATTTAGCAAACGGGATCGCAAACTACGCTGACGAAACTGCCATACCAGATAGTCCTCAATATCGATATAATAATCTTTCATAGATAAAGTAAAAGTTATTATTTTTATTTCCATAAATCAATTATTAAGAGCTAGTTATACATATCAATACATTGGTGATTTGTCCCAATAATAATTTCACGTGCAATATACTTAAACTTTACCAACATATTACACAAAAAATCCAAATTGAAGTACAAAATCGAACTTTTTTTTATTGTTGACAGTTTAGCGCTCGACTGTGATCTCACCTGATGGTAAGTTATGATATAGTCTAAGATGGAAGCGCGCTAATCTGATAAGAGGCGATATACCTCTTATGGTTTCTACACAGCATCGTAGCGAAACACAAATCTCTTTGGAGATACGTTTTTGCTGTTAGGATGGTAATTGGCCACGGCTGAAGCCTCCTACCAGTCCAGACTCACACAAACTAGAAAATAAAATTTTCTAAATTCGCCCTACCGGAGATCGAACTCGGGGCCGTAAACTTATATCTTTAAACATCAATCCACGGAATGACTAAGCTCAAGAACGAAGGCAATATGTCCTCGTAGAATCAAGGGTCTTAATAGTGCTAATTAAAAAAAATCCTCGCATTAAAACACAATAAATTTTATAGACGAAGGACTTAAAAGTGAATCATATAATATATAGCAGATTAAGTTTACCTATTCATCAATGTAACAACAATGGGGTTCTTAGAAACAAAATACTCTCGGACAGTTATTATGTGTACTAACCAAGATTTGACATATACTGTTACATTCAAGAAGGGCTATACTCCCGCTTATAAGAGTTACTCCTACCATGAAACTTTTATAAGCCCTACCAGGAAGTCAAACCTTATGAATGATTTCTAGCTAAATAAGACAACCACTAGACGAACGAAACTACAATGGAATTCGCTGGAACAACAATTTCAAATTAAATAGTTTATAAATATTCATTTTAAAGTTAGAAATTGAACATTACTATAAAATTTAGACATAGTATACTGTTGTTAAGAATCTGAGAGTAATATAAAAGCAACATAAAGTCGGATGTTAAAAGCCGTAACAATAATTAAGAGGCGGTCGTTTTGAAACCGCATTGTCCCGCCGAGATTTAATTAGTGAGGGAACAATTCCGGGATGCCCGACGACAAACGTCTATCCGCAATGTTTCAGGTGGTCATCGTAAGGATAGAAACTATAAAAGTAAGATAATAAGTTTGTAAATTGTCATACAGTAATGTAAACGCTTCCGCTATGTGTAACAAACTTAAAATTTGCTTTTTTTTATAACTTTTTGAAGAGAAACTTCTTTAGGCGCGTGAGGGTAAAATTTTTACGGATGAAACGCTTGATTAGCGTCACGAACATGTGCATCGTTGTTTATCCTAATTCGTTTGAAAGTTAGGTAGTTTCAATATTTACAAATAATATGTGACATTTTAATTTATCACTTGTCAATTAATAATTTAATATTCTAAATTTAAAATATGAAATAAAATTTTTAATAAATCCTATTGCCTAAATTTAAATATATAATTTTTTATAATTTAATAAAAATTTATATATTAATTTCTAATGTTGACAAAAAACAAGTGGCATTTTTATTTACAACTCGTAATTTGAGATTTCAATAAGTTTTTGTATTAATTTTCAACACCTAATATTTTCATGACAATTAAATTCATTAAATTCCTAACATATCTTCCTTTTTCCTTCCGTCTAAATCTCGGAAGTCTAAAGTTTTTATAAACAAGACTTAAAAATTAGTTTGCCAAAGAAGTCTCACTTCTGTCGTGTGTACTTAGGCATGTGACGTTACGTATCCAAAAATCAATATGCATTTGAGACTTGCGTTTTAAATTGAAATTTCTTAATTCAAATTAATTATATCACCATTAATGTAAATACAAACATGAAGAAACCCCTATGACTATGATTTATTCTGAATTCATTTTTTATGTGCCTATCAGCAGCAATGAAGTTCGACGTTGAGGTGATTGACATTTTTGTACCTGCCATATAACCTACATTATAATTTATAGGCTTAATAGTTTTCCTTATATAATATATTTTACCTAGTATTCATAATTAGCAACGATATATAATTAGGTTTCATATATAAATATAATATTATCTTAATATTTGTTTTCAGATAACAAACTTTTTCTTTCCGTATTGTTGAAATATTAACGCACGTGGAACCAAACACCACGTAATTTTGAATAAAGCTTTGGTTATTAATTTAATTAATTAATCGTTTTTAAAACCATAATCTAATAACAAATATAATTCTAATCTCAACAGAATAAAAGTTTAAAAAAAGTTTTAAATATGAAATAAAATTAGGAAAATGAAGTAAAACCTTATTCCATGTTTACCTCTGTATTTTAAAAACGACCAGTTGAGAAATAAAAAAAAATTAATATCGAAATCATTACATCCAAGTGTTAAAATATCTAAAATAATTAAGAGGTGGGCGTTTTGGAAACCAAATTTTACTGGCGAGATTTAATTAGGGAAGGAACGACTTGCGGGAATTCCAAAACGAAATTCGTCACGACAGATAGTAGCCAGTTTTAAAGAAAATTTTACAACATGAAATTTTTATGTTACCTTTGAAATATAAAAGTTTCAGTGCAGTGAATTTAAATGACTAACTTGAATTAATATTCTATAGCCCCTAGGCAGTTATTACGCACAGTAAGGAAACTATATTTATAGATCGATAGAATTATATCGAGTATAATGAAAAATTAACGTTAAAAATAAAAACAACATTGCGATCGTTTATCTTAACCTATATATTTAATGAATTTAATACAACGATTACGTTTTTAAAAAATATCATAAAACTTATAGAGTAGTCTGAGGAGTTTTCTTCATAATTGAAATTGTTTTTTACCCAACTTAATTTCTTGTAAGTCCTTCTCAAAACAAGGAGTAGATACTCCCACAACTATAAATTTAAAGTCGTTCTTCAATATCAATATAGGAATGTGTGAAAAAAACTATGTTGGACATATCAAAAGAGCTGTAAAAGCCCAAATTAATAAAGAGTTCTTCTAAGTTAATTATAAAAAATGTAAATAGTAGCCCATTAACGTCCCACTGCTGAACACAGGCCACCTTACGGTAGCGTGCTAATATGGATATAGATAATTTGCCCCTTAATATTGTAGTTTTGTCATAGCACTTTATGGGGACGCATAAATTAATCGCCCTTCCTGACCTAGTAAAAAGTAGCAGCCCATTAACGTCCCGTTGCTTGGCATAGGCCTGCTCAGACATAAGAGGTTAGAGGGTTGTTAGAGCATAGACCCCCCTCGTTGCTCAACTACGGGTTAGCAGGCGTAATACACAAGTGTACTCCTATTCCTTCACTCTCATACGCCGATATGAGAGCAATCCGACACGACAGGAAAAAATAAGGCGCAGAACCGACGGATTTGCGTGCTCTCCGACGCACGGGGGTGGAGCACACTGCCAATATCCCAACTTAGGACAAATATTGAAAAAATCTTAATAGAACATCAATATCGGTTTTTTATTTAACCCGTCCCGGGACTCGTACCCAGGGCCTCATATCTATATACAAACATGCCACCACCACTGGTACAATGAGGCAGACTTAATTTGATTAAATTGGTTATAAAACGAAGCCAAAATAATATTTTATAAAATTAATCTTTCTTCTTTAATAAATTATGATACAAACATTGTTTATTAATAAAAATAATACTCGTCAAAATGTGAGCCAGAAAACACCGCACACGTCAATATTAACATGAGATAATATAAATGAAAAAGTCATATGCCATCGCAACGGGTGATGTATTGATATCATGTCTTATTAAAATGGGATATGTTTCACAAAAAGAGTCCGATAATACGACACGTCTGGGACTGCTGGTAAATCGGATTTCCCTATCTTCCCATATTTGTATTCGAAGCCAGATCCGTCTAATATTTCCTTCCAACTCCGTCGACGCTATCTACGTTCCTTCCTGACACTGAATCTAATCGGAATAGATATTAAAAGTTGCTACAACTGGCTCGTTCTTTTTCCCATATAAACTTAACAAAAGTTGCGTTGCGGATATGCCTCATGAATTATGAATAACCTTATAGTTTTTTTTTCATTATTTGCTTTATTGCTAATGACTTTTGTAATATAGCATGTTACTAAAGGTTGTTTTATTCAATTCCTACCATTAGCTCACGACAACGCAACTCGTTGACACAGTGATGCGAGTATTCGTTTTGCTTGCAGAAGCCACGATTTCGATCCCTGGTAGGATGAATTTAGAAAATCATATTACTAATTTTTCTGAGTGGACTAGTGGGAGGATTCGGCCGTGGCTTGTTACTACCCTACCACCAAAAACTTATCCCCAAAGAAAGAGATCTGTGTTCCGGTACGATGATGTTTAGAAACCATATGAGGTATATCTCCTCTTACCAGGTCAGCGCACTTCCATCTTAGACTATATTATCACTTACCATCAGGTGAGACCACAGTCAAGCGCTAAACTATCAGCTAAAAAATTTGTCTTTTATTTTAAGAGTAGGAAACGTATATTTGTGGTTAATCGTAACAGTTTACAATTAAATAAAAATTGACAAGTTGTGTTTTTATTTATAATTTCTTGTTATAAGACTTTTCATTAGTATTTTTTTCATATCCCACTATTCATTGCCACTCTTCCATTATATATTTTTCAAACATTCAATCATTAATAAAGTACTTTTAATTCATCCGCTAAGTTTAAATATTTTTTTAAAGTAATAGTAATAGTTTTTTTAACCGATTATTAAATTAATAAATAATCACATTTTCCAAAAAAATTATGCCACCATCTATTGAAGAATAAGTTTAAAAAGTGCTTACTAGATAGGGTACTAACTGACCTCAATTTACGCCTGAATTTAATTATATAACCATAGCCTCTAATACCCCGTATATAAATTGCTAAAAGCTCTATTTTCTGAAGTCTCAACTTCGAAAAAGTTTCAAAAAACAAATCTTCATACATTCTACCAAATATCCTTAATGGTAATGTTCCTTTATTACTTGTTATTTGGGCATACTTATGGTCTCAAGGTACGGTTTTAATTTAAATTCAAAAGAAATATTTCAAAGAGTCTGCAAATAATTTGGGCGAATAAGTACTCAAAGAGCGATCCGCAATGTGATGAATCGACAATTTTCAAACGCGATGTAGGCGTACAATATTTCTTATCCACCCAATTTGCTTGTAGATACGTAAGAGACTTTTAATTAAAATTATGGTAACAATTTTTTCATTAAATACATCTTTTTCCGACGTCTATACCATGAGCACAACTTTATTTGTTTCCGTTGCTTTCTCATTTCTGTTTGAAGTGATCCTTAGTATTTAGAATTTCCAGATGATAATTAGTAAAGGAAAAAAAATTGACGAAATATTGTTCTATTTTAACTAAAACTCAAATTAAATGATACATTAATTCAGCTGGCATAAGTATGGCAAAGTTTGCCATTTAACATATATTTATGACTTAACTTTAAAAAAAAATCAAATTTAATCTATATGACGATACACTGTAGTAATCGTATCTTGTTTAGTGACAAATCAATTTTTTCTAAAGTTCTAACAATATATTTAGCACTAACTTCCTATCTTAAATTAATATCCTTCGATTCCTGTTGGACTGAAGTTAATTTTTCATTCCGTTGCAATAAAACACTAAACCCTTACCCGCAATATTCAGCCTCCCTTTCCTTGGAAAACTTGCTTTCATGCGACCCTTCCGTTTTTGTATCACCCTTTCCTGACTTTCCTGACCAAAAAAATAAACTTGACAAAAATTAAAGGACTTGGTTAACCCGGATAAGACGTTATTACAAAATCGTTATTACTGTGTTAACTTACTAAAATACTCATGCTTCTACCATTAAACTGTATCATTTCCAAGGAAACTTTGAAGATACGAATAACTAATTCAATAGCCTTTTTAATTATACACATGTAAACTGATAAAGAAAGACCGTATACTATTTATCGTAGTGCATACATAGAAGTAGATTTACTTATACTAAAAATATAATTGGACACTTGTTTATGTCTAATTGGCAATATCTACGAGAAGTTAATTTTTATTGAAATTATCATAACGTATGAACATCGTAAGTAAATTTTAAATTAATCGGGTTCTTTGAAATTGGTTAATACTACATTAAAAGACTCCCTTTTTGCGTAATATTTTGTTTTGTCCTGTTCTGGATACTATTATAATATCGTAAAATTATTGTATCGTCATCGTCTCTCGATGCGTATGTGAATTTCCAAGGCAATAGGATGTCTCAAAGTTACTAAAAATAATGTCGAAAGATTCCATTAAATCAAATCAAATCAAAATATCTTTGTTCAACTTTATTCAAGTAGGCATATTACAGCACTTTTGAATCGTCAAATAATCTTTTTTTCCTTTTCCACACTCTAATTCTAATGTACGTCTGATAATGGTGCTCAAGAGCGACTTAAAATCTAAAGTTACGAGGGTTCCTTCGCGCCCTGATCTGAGAAGGGCCCACAACAAACTCAGTCGGGTATTTTGTTTTTTTGTTACCATCATCATTACAATATTATATTAGTTTTATATAGTTCAATACAAATTAGAGCAATGCGTTCAATCCCACGCGTTTCTATCGTCTAAGTAATCTTGCAACTTATAATACGATTTTTTCTAACCACTTTCTTTTAAGAAAAACTTTGAATTTATTAATTGACATCTCTAAAACGTCTTGTGGGAGTTTATTATAGAAACGTATACAGTTACCCTTAAATGAGTTGTTAATGTTATGCAGCTTACTAGCATTTATAACAAGTTGGTTGTTGTTTCGTAAGTTATATGATGTACACATTCACTCTTTTTATTAAAAGAGTCAATGTTTTTATGTACGTACAACAAGTTTTCTAATATGTATTCTTAGCAACTCTCTTGGACCCACATTGAAAATCGCATTTTATTATTTTATATTGGATTGATAAATATAAGTAAAGTTAATTAAAGCTTGTTAAAATTTCTTGAACTCTCACAACCCAGATAATATACGATATCTACCAGCAAGCTTTACGTTTATTATACAATGAATTTTAATTTTGAAGAGGAGAATCTAAAAATGTGTACAATTTTATGCTATGCGTTTTGTTTTAATTCGAAGGTTGAGGCGGAAACGTGGTGCAGCGAAGCGATTGAATGACCATCGCTGTTGCTTTGTGCCTGCAACTGTTTGGTTGAGTGAACTACCGGCCATGTCGCGCAGTCTCATTTTATTCTTCTATCATTATTATTTTAAATGTCAATAAATTACTTTCAACATACTTTTCAGATTGAATCAAACTTTTTTCACTACACTTTTTTTTCTAGAAAGACGTAAAAAATCGGAGACTAATTCAAAATGTATATAAATTACATTTATAATTAATTACGGAATAAAGTACATTAATAACGCGCCTTGTAGTAAAAATACGCTATTTTGAAATTCGCAGACACAACAAAAATCTGCCAAATAAGTGATTTATAATTGATTTTGCAACGGTATAAAAATATTACTAATTTTCTTGAGCTGGTACTACTAGTATACCAGGTATATACCAGTCTCTCAAGTTCAAACCTACGATGTGATGAAGAGTGAGGAAAAACACTGCAGTAACCTAATCATTGTGTAGGACACACATTGGATTAATAAAGAAATAGGTTAGGTTAAGTAAGTAGCAGCCCATAAAAGTCCCACTGCTGGGCACAGGCCTCCTCACTCCAAGGAGTGAGGGTTTTTAGAGCATAGTCCCACCACGCTGCTCCACTGCGGATTGGCAGACATAGTACACAATAAGTGCACTCTCTATTCCTTCACTCTCATAGTCCGATGTGACGGGAATCCAACACGACCGGAGAGAGATCAGGCGCAGGACCGACGGCTTAACGTGCTCTCCGAGGCACGGGGGTGGATCACACCGCCAACTTCCCAACTTCGGGCAAATATTGAGAAAATCTTAATAGAAAACTCAATATCGATTTTTGAATTGGCCCGACCCGGGACTCGAACCCAGGACCTCATGTCTGTAGTCGAACATGCTAACCACTAGACCAATGAGGCAGTTAGGTTAGGTTACTGATATATTAATTAATACACCAACTTGAATATTATAAAAGAAATAAAAGGATTGATACAGAGATAGGAATAATATGGTTTGATTATTGTGGGCATTTATTTGGTTTTAAAATGTAAATAAATAGTTATAGTGGCTTAACTACAGTAGTTAGACATATGGTATAGACGACTTTTTTGTAGATAATATTACGTTCCATAATATCGTAGAACATTTTTTTGTTCTTTCATCAATGGTTTTCGCAGCGCAAGCGGTGACAGACTTTTTTATTCACACCTTGGGTTACATTAATTAATTTTTCAATTACTTAATTCATATTTGTTTTGAGAACGTTATATAGCCTTTGTCGCTCAATATAAATACAGCTTTATTATGGTGAAAAAATGTTTAAATCAATGCAGTACTTTTTGTGTGAAAACGTTTCAAACACGCTTAGTTTAGAACATTAGACAATTCAATTATCGTTGACCATAGTAACATTATATCAAAGACTCGAACGCCCGACATAAAGTTAGAAATTATTATTTTTTTGAGTTTATTTTTTCCTGTCATTAAACTAATATTAAATGCATGTCCAGAGTTTAAATGGTTAGTATCCGAATTGGAACCTAAGTTGTAATAATCTCCTATTCGATCAAGAAATGCAAAGTTGTCGAGGATAAACTGCAAATGGGAGTTATTGCGATGTTTCAACGATCAAGTTTGTTGCTGAGTGCTCGCTCAACGTTCATCTGTCCTCTTCGATTCCTGTGCTAAGAATAAATTGCTATCCTTGGATATCGTTCTTGTTGTTAAAGTTTAAGTAAAGCAAAGTAGCGATATATCAAGGGAACTTGTAAAAGTATCATTAATGTTGCGAAGATCGTCGCGATACTAAAAATATGGGCAATCTTTATTCTATCCAACAGTTTATTTGTGGCGAATGTGAATTTTCAATCATTCATACAGAATTTCATGACTTGAAATTTATACTTGTTAAACTGCTGTGGCAAGTTAAAAGCTGTTTCTTTTTGAAGTGAAACTTCTTTAGGCGCTTGAATGTAAAATTTTTACGGGTGATACGCGTGATCAGCGTCACGAGGATGTGCAGCGTTTTTTTATTCAAATCCTTTGAAAGTTAGGTAGTTTTAATATTTACAAGTAACATGTGGCATTTTAATTTGCTACGCGTCCATTAATATACTATTTATCATAAAATATAAAATAAAAATATTTCATAAATTCCCTTTTGTAAATTATGAATTGAAAAAAACAAGTGGCATTTTTATACAATTCGTCATTCGAGATTTCATTAAATTATTTGTCTTAATTTTCGACACTTAATATTTTTATGACAATTAAATTCATTACTTTTAGATTTGTATAAATATAATCAAGACTTAAAAATTTTGTTTGCCAAAGAAGTTTCACTTCTGACATGTGTACTACTTTGTAAGTACTCGCTTTTAATTCTTTTTGGCCGACAAGTTCAACGCTTGACTGTCATCTCATCTGAAATTTAAATGATGATACAGTCTAAGGTGGTTGTGCACTAACCTGGAGAGAGGTAGTTTACCTCCTAATGGTTTCTACGCCTTAACATGCCGGATATTATAAACACGCATACACAATTTCTTTTGGCTAGCTGCATGTATTTACATGTAGAATGGTAAATAAGAATGATCTAAGTTTCGTAAGTCTTTTTCTCCCGGGAATCGAACTTTAGACTCTATTAGTCAAGCAAGTACTTGTACCACTACGCTAGCGAGGCCATCAGATATCAAACTATATATTTCATCAAGTAAAATAACATTAAATATTTATCAATATAAATGATAAAGAATAAATTAAAAAGTTCTATTGTATTTCTCATAAAGCTTGATGAATAATGAACCATCAAAGTTGTTTCGTAGCTTCATGTATCGAATGTCGCAAACTGCTCGTCTATTCAGCGATCAGCCCTAAACTTTTTAATTAGTTTAACAACAATAATAGACGGCCGCCTTTTTAAAACGAATTATCACCTTAAATCGGACCCTTTGATTTTATACACATTGATAAAATGGATATAAGATATTGTTATATTTGTAAACGACACTTGGTCCATAGTATTACATTTTACTATAGTTATATATTTATACATTTTTGGTTATGGCGATATATTTAATATTCAAATAATTGGAAGTATTATGTGTACAAAGTTTGTAACACTATAATAAGGTTAAAGTATATTTTTCCAGAATTATAGAACGTTTGTAGTTAAAGTCCTTAATTATAACTTTGACTTTAATTAATAAATACAAGAATATTTATTATTAATTGTCATGGTTACATCTTTTACCTTTCCAATTTATATGTTTAGTTTAATTTTCGCCTCCTTTTTCTGAAATATTTTCTTTTTATGTAAATAAGATAGTTTAAATTATTCTCAAGAATATTACCATTGATTTGAATCACTTGCAATAATATTTTGATATTGTATAAGGATGTATCAGTAAAAAATAAATATTATTTGAAAGTAAATTAAAATATCAGTATTAGTAATAATTTCTTGGTGCAAAATCTAAACAAGAAACCAAAATTACTTTAAATAAAGGTATTTGGTAAGATAATATGACAAAAATTGTCCAAGAAATACAATTTAATTTTTTAGCTGACGCTTATTTACTACGAGATATAATGTTTATTGTTAGTAGTAGTAGAGCATATTATAGGGACCAAAACTTTGTAAGTTTATTAGAAATATTATTCAGAACCGTGCCAATCACTTTATAACACTTTGCTTAAATACCAATAGTTATTACGGGAGCCTTTGTCTTGTCATAGTTTAGTAATGCGAGATATATATTTATTTAATTATTAATTTCCAGCGCAATCGCAAACTTAATTCACGATAACTTATAAATCACCTTTTTAATCTTTTATATTATGGCCTATAAGATCACAACACAGATTTGCATCTATTCTCTGTTTAGAAACTATCTTTATATTACAAAAAGGACACGACGCTCCATATGTAAATTAGGATCTCGAACTTTCTTAAAAGAAAAATTCAAAGAAATATCAATACTCAATAAACATTGACATTCATTTTACATATTTGTAATAATAATCACTTGAACAGCAAAATGAGAGAAATACACAATTTTAATACAGGAATGAACTTGATGAAAAATAAATATTACAATTTGATTTGATTTTATACCGCGATAATCTGGGCAAAATTTTACCTGTTGTCTTTGAGACCTTTTTTGCTTAGCCACATCTCTTTGCTGGAAGTGTTATAAAAGTCTCTCAACAGTCCGAAACTAGACAAATTATTAAATATAATATAACCGTGAATCGAATGTAGGCTGCTAGCGAAGCCATCATCACAGCGAGCACAAGCATAAGCAAGACCGTTATTGATTTCTGATGATCTGGAATAAACTAAGAACTCCAACAAAATTTGGTACCTGCGCCATATCTCACTTAAGTTTTCTCCCATGCAAATGGGTTCCTGGATGAAATCTCTTTTTCGAGATCATTCTATATATACGTCGGAGTTGAATAGCTTGCGGAACGCCGGCGACATCTATCTATTGGCGTGGGACAGAGTCAATTGTCACAAGCCGGCGTGCGTGCTCTAGTTGTTGGGCGACGGTCGCCGCAGTGGTCGACGGTTGAACCTGTCGCGTTCCTAGCTATTATTGGTAATGTGCTTGCGTAAATTGATATTGGGAACATTAAGTGATTGAACAATATAATCCGAGTTAATTAATAAAGTGTTTGGTTGCACCAACATTACCCATCAAAGCCCACAGAGTTTGGAGATTGAATTATGGAATCCACTAACGACGATGTCGGCGGAGAACCCTTGGCTTTATGCTTCTTTTCTCTCTTATTCTCCGACATATATAAGATTCCTTTTGTAGTTATTTCATATTATCTTTGGTACATAAATTAAAAAAATTGGGTGTCAAAGAAGATGTAGTGACTAAAATTGAGAAAGGTACGCTTATATGGTTTGGACACGTAGAGAGAATGAATGAAAGGAGACTGACAAAAAGGATTTATGAGTCAAGAAAGAATGGGAAAGTTGAAAGGGGAAGACCAAGGCGAACATTCCAGGATCAAATCCAGGACGTTTCAAATAAGGGCCAGATCAAAAGTACTATAAACCGACGAACTTGGATAAAAGGTTTAATGAGAATGAAAGAAGAGAGTTATGCAAGGATCGTGGCAAGTGAAAGGATGTGGTCTCTGCCTAACCCGTATGAATGAGGAGTTATGCTATCGTCGTCGCTTCAACCGACGGACGTCCACTGCTGGACATAGATCTCACGAAATGATGCCCACAAGGCCCGATCTTGTGCCGCCTGGCTCCAGCGGCTACCGGCGATCCTCCTTATATCGTCGTTCCACCTTGTGGGGGGTCTTCCTACACTGCGTCGTCCAGTGCGGGGTCGCCATTCCAGCACTTTCCGACCCCAACGTCCATCGGTTCGTCGGACTATGTGCCCCGCCCATTGCCACTTCAGGTTCGCGATTCGTAGAGCTATGTCGGTGACTTTGGTTCTGCTACGGATCTCCTCATTTCTGATTTGATCGCGTAGAGAAACTCCGAGCATAGCCCTCTCCATCGCACGCTGAGTGACTCTGAGCTTCCGCATGAGGCCCATAGTCAGCGACCACGTCTCAGAACCGTAGGTCATCACTGGCAACACGCACTGTTCGAAGACTTTGGTCTTCAGGCACTGAGGGATATTGGACGAAAAAGTCTTCCGGAACTTCCCGAACGCTGCCCAACCGAGTTGGATTCGGCGGTTGACCTCTTTCTCGAAATTGGACCTACCTAGCTGGACTATGTGTCCCAGGTATGTATACTCGTCAACAATTTCGAGTGTAGAGTTCTCAACGATGACTGGGTGGAGCGGAACATGGATATTGGACATAACTTTCGTCTTATCCATGTTCATTTTTAGGCCCACCTGTCGAGAAGCTCTGCTGAGGTCATCGAGCATTGCATTGAGATCTTCCAGAGTCTCTGCCATAATGACCACTTCGTCGGCAAACCGTAGATGAATGATGAGTGAGTGTACATAAATAAATAACTATGAACGAATCATCCATAAAAGTTATACCCCATATAGTTGGAGTGTAACCACCCATAGTTTTGGAAATACAAGATAATTAATACTTTGTAAATGCAACAAACATACGAAAAGCTTTGTTTTTTGAAAAACAAGGATGTCTTTGAAGAGATTTTTGTTCAAAAATACAATTTCGCACCGGGAATCAAATCGAAGCCCTCTTGCCAAACGAAGCGAGTACAAGCGAGTCAGTCAGAGATTTCTGATTATGCTGTGTTAGATTGCAGTGAAACTCATACCTGAACAAAAATGTAACGCGAAAGGCAGCTTGTAACTCGTTTAAGGTCAGCCGGGTAGTAGGCAGCGGGGTTCCGGCGAATGAATAGCTATCGGAAAGTCATCAGTTATGTAGAGCGTATCGCCGTGCGCCATGTGGCCGACGCTCCTCTGCCGTAATTTTTCCACAGGCTATTTTCCGTAATTTTCCAAACAACGGCCCTCTCATCGTACTGATGCCTTTTTTAATGCTAACATTTATAACGATGCGACATTTGTACGTGTAATATATTTGATTGTTATGCATGTTGATTTTGTATCTTTTTGAGACGAGTATTGTTGGTTATGGTATTGTTGACATATTTGCCAGGGTCAAAATTGTACGACGTAATCCAATTTAGACAAACATAACAGATGCACAAAAATAGATATGGGTCGAATATGTTAAGTTCGACATATTTATTATATACTAGCTACGTTTTGTTAAATACATTTACATATTAAGTTTTTTTTTATTGCTGACAAGTTAGCGCTTGAGTGTGATCTCACCTGGTGGTAAGTGATAATACAGTCTAAGATGGAAGCTAATACAGCTAATCTGGTATGAGGCGATATACCTCATATGGTTTCTACAGCATCGTAGCGGAACACAAATCTTTTTGTGTTACGTCTTTTCTGGTAGTGTGGTAACTAGCCGTGACCGAAGCCCCCCTATTTTTGGGAATTGAATCCGGGAACTCTGCTAGCGAAGCGAGTGCCCGCGCCATTGCGCCAGTGAGGCTGTCTATGTACAATTTATAAAACTTAAAAGTTGTTTCTATCTATATCCATTTTTTAGGTTTTTATTAGGAAATGGTTAATGCGATTGTGATGCGATTAATGCTACAGTCACGAGGTCCTAGGTTTGAGTCCAGGGTCGGGCCAATTTCAAAATTTCTAATAAGATTTTCTCAATCTTTGTTTGTGTTTCACCCCGTGCCTCGGAGAGTACGGTAAGCCATGGGTCTTGCGCCTGATCTCCCTCCAGTCGTATTGTATTACCGTCACATAGAAATATGAGAGTGAAGGAATAGAGAGTGTACTTGTGTACTATGCCTGCCAATCCGCAGTAAAGCATAGACCCACCACCTGTGCACAGCAGTGGGACATTAATGGACTTTTTTACCTTGAGAATTGATATATGTAAATGCTTCGGATACTTATCTTTTATTGATTTCAAATCGAAATGAACGCGATCCACTGAGTTTTATACCTTTCCAAACCGGTGGTAGATTTATTGCCAACGGACATACTACTGACGATTAAAAAGTGCTTATTAAATGGCAGATAGTTTAATATCCTAAAATTTCCACATATCCTCAGATCAGGAGTAAAATTAGACAACAAAAATAGTAAGTTCAAAATAAACTAGGAATGAAATATATGAAATGACGTTTTTGAATTCGTCAAAGTATTCATACTGACCGTAAACAAAACCGCAGCTAATAGCAATAAACGTGAGTGAAAGCTGAAGCACTTCGAAACGAGCCAAAATTAATGCAAATTGGACGAAATATATTGGTACTGATAGCAGCTTAAAAATTTATCCGACAACGAGTTAAAATGTGTTCGATTCATAAATACATATCGCAAATAAACTTTTGTTCTCTGTAATTTAAAATGATTAAAGGTGGTTTTCTGAATTTTATATGGTATCAATAAGACACTGTTATGTGTTTTGTACTTCTTATATCAGAAATCTTCTGTCACAAGAAAATTCCTTATATATATAAGAGGACGATACGAACGATAAGGCGCAGAGACTTCAAATTTGGTAAGCATATTCCTGTTGCCGAGTAGAGGTCAGCTAAGTACGGACTTATACGAAATTCCACCCAGAAAGGGGATTCCAGGGGTGTTAATAAAAAATTCAAACTTTGCCATTAAACAAAAATTCACATGTACAAACTATGTCTTTTACGGTATGTAAAACTTGGTGAAGTTTTTTATGGACGTATTGGAATCTATCAAAAGTAAATTTTAGGAAACTCCACTCTCAAAGGGCAGTGTGGGTATGTGTCTTATTTGTAAAACAATTTGCCTAAATTGATGAAAATGCTACCAAAAAAACATTCAAACAAGTCGCGGGATCCGCTAGTAACTAATAAATTGATAAATAAGTAACCAACGTGTCAGTAATTTGATGTTTTTGTACAGTTAAAATTAATTTAATATTTCTTAATTTATTTAAAGGAAAATCGCGACAGAATCTACATAAAAAATATAATTATCATCGTAAAAACACTTGCTCAAAAGAAATGAAATCTTAAAATATCATAGAAATATATATTCATATATTTCTACGTTTCTGCTATCCGCAATGTTTTACTTAGCCGAAGTCATTCCGAAGTATTGTTATTTATACAAACTGGGGAATTTATATTACAAGTAAAAGTAAACTTGGAACGAAACCTCCATAAAAAGTTATGCCCCATTTAGTTGGAGTGAAGGCACCTATAGTTTTGGAAACCGGTGCATCGCATTGCCTAAGAAAATTAATAAAATGTAGATAGAACAACAATAGAAGGCTCTGTTTTATTAAAAACAAAGATGGTTTTGATGTGATTTATGTAGAAAATATTTCACCTACATACAGAAATTCTATTCCGGACTTATGACATAAGAATGGAAAGATGTCTCTCCTTTATGTAGCTCTTCGTGGTAAAGATCAACTGATCCTGAGAATAGCAGAAAAGAAAAACGAGAAGACGTTTATAAAAAAAGCAACATGAGAATACAGACCAAGATCAAATGAATATTTAGCTTTAAAATGTCTAATGAGAAATATAGGTACCATAAATTTGCAGTTGCATATGGGATAAACTTTAATGCGAATGTACAGTTATGTAAAAGCACGGTAAATCTAATTTACAAAACAAACCAATTTTCGTATTTATGGTTTTAGTACAGGCGTAATTTAAAACTAGCAAATATGGTAAATTGTTATGAACCCATATAATAACTCATTCGTACAACAATTGTATTATAATAATTGAATATACATGAGATACATGACTAAATGTAATACTTTCGCAGAGCCTCAGTCACTGGATGCGAGTTAAATTATACGTATGAGATAAAAAAAGCAGTAATTTCATTTCAAATAAATGAAATTACTATCCAAAAGTTCATATGTATAAAAATATATATTTACAGTGTATATAATAGGTACTCCCATTGTCTAATATGTTATCTTAGAGATTCAAAGATTCATTTATAAAAAAGATTATTGACAATTTTCTTACTTAAAATCCATTGATAACTAACTATAAGTCAGATAAATAGCCAATAAAATTCCACAGAAGGTTTCTGTACTCATCAAAGAAAACGTTTAGACTTCCACACAGAACCACTGCGGGCACTTATAATCATAAAGATATTAATTTATCCCAATTGACATAAATTGAAAGTAATATTTGTAGGATTGGCCAAGAAATTATATGATAATCATTTTGTATCATTGCATCTTGGGTAGTGATAAACATCGATCATTTTTATATGTACTACTTTTATAACTTACACGAAAATTAACATCTGCTTAATTCACCTATTTGTATATAAAAAGTTCGTCTGGCGATCGTTGAATTTGAAAAATTCAACGATCGCTTTTACTAATTAATGTGTGGTTTTAAAATAACAAATGTGGCATTATGTCACGAACACGCATAAATAATTTGTAATATTGTCATGTAATTAATGTTAATAAATTAATCTCGCGTTCAGCAGACAAATTAGACGCAGGCTGCTCGACTAACGACAGACTATTTGGATTAAATGGGGGGGTTGATGTTTATGATTTACGGAGGTCGGTAATTGTGGCGCCTGGCTGACGCGCGACTTCGTAGTTCATACGACGCGACGCGCCATGCCTTTTAACACCTTTACACATCGATGTCAGTACTGATAGCATTATCTAAACTAATAGTTCCTAAATTTATATACTCTACGCATTCAGAAATTTGCCATTTTATTAAGTTCATTAAATCATAAAAGCCACAGTGGCTATATAAATATATTTCCATGGCAAAGACCGTAAAAATATTTTCTATCTGTTGATAGAGTAAGTAAGTTTAGATTCACAGGATCGTGCGAAAAATTGAACACCACTTTGTGTAATCCTCATTCACCTCACACACAAAAACACGTATTGTGTTATAATAAATGTTCCCCAAGGGTACATCTACGAAATCTACGTATAGAAAAGGAATAGCTGTGATAAAAGTCAATCAAAAAAAGAAAATAGCAGCTCATTAATGTCCCACTGCTGGGCACAGGCCTTTCTCAGACAAGAGAGGGTTATTAGAGCATAGACCCGCCAAAACTTATTAGAAAATTCAATATCGATTTTTGTTTTTAATTGACCCGACGTGCGAATCGAACCCAGAACCATGACTGTGGCCGAATATGCTAACCATTAGACCAATGAGTTAATTTGAAGAAAAGTCGATCGCAAACACTTAAAGATCTCGTCTTGAGTGAATGAATAAGTTTAATGGCTTAAAACTACCTTCCCTTTATAATCTTTCTAATAATATCGGGTTTTGGGTCACATCGTTTGGAAGGTTTCAGAAGTCCTTAAAGCAGAAAGATATAAACTATTGTTTGTGAGCATGAAACTGTAAGCATGAAACTGTTAAACGTTTTTAACGCTTATAAATTATCTAATATGTTTATGGAGCCTACGAGAATAACCTCTTCTAGTGCCACTTGTATAGATAATATATTTACGAACGTAAATCCAACTGAGAAAAAGATAATTAGTAGTTTAGATTCGGATCACTGTGGCCAACTCATTCGCTTTCCAATTCCAAAGAAAAATGTAAATAAACGTAGAATAACTTTTGTGCCAGTAACAGCTGACCGTATTGGAAAAATGAGATCAGCCCTAATTTCGAACTGCTATATAGCTGATTCTTCTAATCCAAATGAAATATATAATAACTTTTTTTCCAAATTTAATCAAATATTTAACTCAATATTTAAAAGTAAATCGATCACTCTTACTGACACAATGGCGTTCAGTGAATGGGCCACGGTTGATTTGCATAAAAGTAGGCAAAAGTTGTATGAATTGTATGCTGAGCGTCAGTACAACACTAGTGTAGAGTTCAGGGATTATGTGAGATTATTTTCCAAGGATTTCAAAAAGAAATGTGTTTTTGCTAAATCGCAACACATAAAATGTAAGATAAAAAATAGTACTAATATAATTAAAACAACTTGGAAAATAATTAATGATGAAACAGGAAAAGCAACTCCGCGTTTTGATGAATTTCATTTAGATTTAGAGAATAAAAAAATTTCGTCAGACTTAGAGGTTGCTAATACTTTTGAAGAGTTTTTTACAAAAATTCCTGTCTCAACTACGAAATCACTGAACTCCTCACCTTCCATTGCACTCTCTTGGCTAGCTGATAGCTTGCCCCAATGTCATAGTACTTTTAAATTCAGTCGTGTCGATGCCTCTGATGTTATTAAGTCATTTAATTTAATTAATAACAAAAAAACTAACGATTTGTGGGGTTTGTCAGTTAACCTTGTAAAATCATTAATTGACATCGTTGCACCAGACATGGCGGTAATTTTTAACAATTGTGTAGATTGTGGTGTATTTCCTGACTTAATGAAGTACAGCAAAATAATACCGATGTTTAAGTCAGGCAGTACTTCGAACCCTAGTAACTTTAGGCCAATATCGGTTCTCCCAACCTTTAGTAAAATATTTGAGAAAATAATGTTGAACCAGTTGCTAAAACATTTCAAAAAATATAATTTATTACATAATAAGCAATTTGGCTTTACTCGAGGTCGCTCGACTACCGATGCTGGCGTACAGTTATTACTCAATATCTACGAGGCCTGGGAGGATTCACGTGACGCGCTTGGCGTTTTCTGTGATCTGTCTAAGGCCTTCGATTGTGTTCAGTATGAAACCCTGATCGGGAAATTGCGACACTATGGCCTCGCGGGCACAGCATTAGACCTGATGAGTTCATATTTAACCAATAGAACGCAAAAGGTCTGTGTCAATGGCAAGCTTTCTGCGGGGTCTGTGACAAAAATGGGAGTCCCACAGGGTTCCATACTAGGACCATTTCTTTTCCTCATTTATATCAATGACCTTCCTTACTTTGTTAAGGGTGATCATGAGATTGTTCTGTTTGCTGATGATACTTCGCTGTTGTTTAAGATTAATAGGCGACAAACAAATTATGACGACGTAAACAGCTCTCTCAATAAAGTGGTACAATGGTTTGAAGCTAATAATTTATTGCTCAACGCAAATAAAACAAAATGTATTAAATTTAGTCTGCCTAATGTTAAACAAATGCAAACCATTGTTAAACTTAATAATGAGGAACTAGACCTTGTAGACAGTACCGTTTTCTTAGGCATTACGTTAGATAACAGATTACAGTGGGGGCCCCATATAAGTGGTCTATCGAACAGGCTCAGCTCTGCGGCTTACGCAGTTAAAAGAATTCGTCGTCTGACAGATGTTGATACTGCCAGACTGGTATATTTCAGCTATTTTCACAGCATTATGTCATACGGTATTCTACTTTGGGGTAATGCTGCTGATATAGATGCAATATTTGTGCTGCAGAAAAGGGCCGTTCGTGCGATTTACAATATGGGTCCAAGAGAGTCGCTAAGAAACAAATTCAAGGCAGTTAACATAATGACAGTTCACTGCGTATATATATTAGAAAACTTGTTGTATGTACATAAAAACATTGACTCTTTTAATAAAAAGAGTGAATGTACATCATATAACTTACGAAACCAAAACAAACTTGTTATAAATTCTAGTAGGCTGCATAAGATTAACAACTCATTTAAGGGTAACTGTATACGTTTCTATAATAAACTCCCACAAGACGTTCTAAAGATGTCAATTAATAAATTCAAAGTCTTTGTTAAAAGAAAGTTGATAGAAAAATCGTATTATAAGTTGCAAGATTACCTAGACGATAGAAACGCTTGGGAGTGAACAAATTGCTCTAATTTTAATTAAAATATAGTAAACTAATTTGTTATTGTAATGATGATGGTAAAAAAAAAAACCCGACTGAGTTTGTTGTGGGTTCTTCTCGGATCAGGGCGCGAAGGAACCCTCGTAACTTTAGATTTTAAGCCGATCTTGAGTACCGTCATCAGATGTATATTAGAATCAGAGTGTGGAAAAAAAATATAATTTGACGATTCAAAAGTGCTGTAATATGCCTACTTGAATAAAGATATTTTTGATTTTGATTTTTGTGTTTATATATAATGTCCTATGGAGTATAAGTTTATATTAAAGTTACATATGCAATGTTTTTTTACATATTTAAGAATGAAAATTTAATCTCCTTGCATCTCTTACAAGCTATTTAGGATTAAGTATAAATCTCACTTTAAGCTGTATTAAAAAAGTATCAAGTACCTACATTTCGTTTCTTTTAATACATATTCTGTTTAAATTTAAAAAAACGTTTGCCAAGAGGTTTTTAATACGGATATGGATTATTAATTGTTCTAATGTTGTCAATATAGTTAGATTTTCCTGACACAATGTGCGCAAACACCCTTGATAGCGCTTTCTCTAATGAACAATTAATTTTCGCTTAGCAATTCATTATAGAAAGGTTATTCCTAAATGTTTCCCCTCGTGTTGTGTAAGTCGAGCATAGCGAAAATAGACGACGATAGCGGTAATAAAACATGATAATCAAGTTCAGAACGTGGAAACAACGCGACGTAGCCGGCATGTTGACTATTCATTATAACATCTCGCCATAAGACAAACAACCTGTGTTATGTTATTAGATTCCCCATATAGTGGAAGCTATTCCGTGATCTGTACCTATGTGTGCCTACGTTACCTAAGCTCACGTGCAATTCTCACGGAAGTGGTAAATTTGTTCTTTCATTCTATATCAAATCAACGCGTCATAAATCTTCCTTGGAGGAACACTTCCTCTTAAAATATTTTCGTTTTCAACGTCCATAGACACGAAGTTTTAACATAAAAAATTGTACTACAATTACATAATAACAATATGCTTTTTTATTCGTTGAACTTGTTCTGGATTACACTTAATATTAATACAGTTTTTAATATTAATAATTATTATTTAAATGTGAAGTTTGAATTTTTTCCAATTTGAAATTTTTTTAATTAACACCCCCGCAACCTCCCTTGCGGGTGGAATTTGGGTAAAATCCTTTCTTAGCTTACCTCTATTCGGCAAAAAGAATATTCCTACCAAATTTCAAGTCTCTACGCCTTATGGTTCCAGAGATATCGTGATGAGTCAATAGATACCTGGATATCTCTCTATATATGTTTATAGATTTGACTTTACCTAATAAATTTGCCCCCGAGCAAGAATAAATGTCCATTGCGACTTTTGAGAATCACTTATGCCTAATATACCTAATTCAAATATAATATATAAAGCGAAGGTCTTTTTACTACGTCACCGATTAACTAGGATTCCATAAATATTGAGGTCGAAATATGTATTGGTTATTTGGCAATATTCTCAGAATGGCTAGTTTACTAGGAAATGCAAAGCAATACAAAATATCTGACGCATGTCCGTTCGCATATCGATTTACATAATGTACTCAGTGTGCGAATGCGGAGACGAATTGAACAGGTACACTGTCAGTGTCTATTCGCTGTCATCGTGATATTGTACATCGACAGTATGCAAAATGTATTAGTATCTAGACGCATTTTAAAACGACCGAGTTTAGGCTTTCGTACTTAAAGTAGCAAAGGAAACAGATTAACGACTTCATGTATTTCCACATTATTATTTTGTACTATATCGCGGTGAATTTACCATACAAAGCTGAATCATTCATAAATAATATACAGAAAAATTGCATCCAGGCAATCTGTAAAAAAAATCATATGCAGTCGTGTAAGCCACTGTTTAAAAGTTTACATCTGCTAACAGTCCGTCACTCTATGTCTTACAAATGGCAGTTTTTGGAAAAGTAATTAAATGTTCTTTTTGAGACAAGGGATAGCAAACTGACATTTAATGATGAACCTTGTAATAGGTTGTGCTATCCTCACTACAAAGCTACCCTATATTCATGTATTTCCTTTTATAAGATGGTGTGAATTTTAACAATCAAGGAACTACCTATAAATTCATTCAAAAATCGTTGTTTCTCTGGTTGATCGAAAAGTGCTATGACTCTGATGATGACTTCCTTAATGGTGGAAATTGATTTTAATATTATGGTCTTAAATCTGACCTGTTTTTTCTGCAAATTTAAAATGACATATAGTTTTGGACATAAATTTTCTGCAATTGTATAATCTGACATGTTATGAAATTCATAAATTTATTTTATATTTAATATTTTAATCTAATAAAATTTGCATATCTGTCTAATAATAAATATGACCTATAATAAACATATTTTATCCAAATAAATTGAATTAAATAAATAAAGTGGCAAACAACACGTGGAGATAATGTAACATCTTTGTCTTCTTTTGTATTAAACCCTGTACTACAACATTTTTAGTTAATCTTATATATAAGTCGTATTTGTCGTTAATTTTTCGAATGACCTAATAGTAACTATTTTTTTTATTGAAAGGTACTTCAACCAGTTTACAATTTAAAATTTGCAAATAACTAGAATGTAACACAAATAACAATAATATTGAAATTGAAATAAAACCTAAATTAAAATTATTTATAAATAATAAATTGTATATTAAATTAAATCAACTACGCGTAGTACGTAACGCAAATTTTTTCTACAGTGCCGTAAGACGTTTTACTTTTAAAAAATTTGTTATTCGATTTGCTTTTTCAATGATATATATCTTTCATATAATTTATCCATCATGTAAACATTTATTAATGATCATAACTTTTTTGTCAAATATAAAACATGGAGAGATGTTTTTTCTGTACGTTACGCAGCTCTCAAATTTAATTCTATTTGTTGCAGTATAAAAACATATGTACTTATTAAGGAGACAACTTGTTTGTCCTCGCAGACTAATTAAAAAGTTTGTTTCGACAACTTCCGAGTAGAAGTGGCGCCAGAGTAGAGTTTCCATCAATTTGTTAAGGAATAAATAGATTGTCTGTGATGTGCCTCGGAAATACAATAAACACTGAAAAAGGAGTTTAGAGTGAATACTTCAATTGAAAAGCTTACTATAGGTTTCAAGAGAATCTGATTTTGTAAAACGAATAACTTATATGATTTGTATAGGTAAAAATATGTAACAATTTCATATGAATCAGTCATTAAATGAAATATAAACTCGAATATTTGTTACAATTTTGAAAAATAAATAAGCGTGGGAGACAATTAATTGCTCTAAGCGAAATAGAATGAATTCAATATATATATAGTATTGATAATGTGAAAAAAGGGACAGCCACCTGAGTTTGTTGGGGGCTCTTCTTAAAAACTTTAGATTAAAATTGTTTTATAGTATTATAGTAGTACATTGAAATAATTTATGGGAATACTGTATTTTACGAAACAAAGGTGCTGTAAAAACCTACTTGAATAAAAAAAATTGAATTTAACACTATGATGAATTATATAAAAAAAATTCAAGTATCTAATGAAATTATTCGGATTCGGATAAACTAAAATAGGAACATAAATAAAAATAAAAAACGGATATATAAAAGTAAAGTAAGTTAGAACATTTGCCCAGAGTGCATGGACAATCAGGTACATAGGGACGTCTTTGCTATTATAATAAAGACTATGTATTCGTATTTGAATAATAAGGTTATATTATGAAGTTATACGTATAACTGCAAACTTTAACATAGATAACAGCGTTCTTAATAGAAAACGGATAGTCGCCGTTCTAGCATCTCTGCACTTCAGTTCACACAACTCCTTATTAAGAACGTCCAATTCCTCTTCAGCTTCTCAATTTGTCGTTCAACCTTTCTTATGTTACCTTTTCCTAATTTGTTCACCCATTCAAAATTAACCGAAGCCAGAACTTATTTATTTTAAGTATTTTTTTTATTTTGTAACGAAAATAAAACCTGTGAATCTTGTATAAAATCGAAACAGAAAAATATTTGTAAATCCTTTTATATAGTTATGTAGCAAACGTATGAGTGGCTGAACCTCATATGAATATTTATGGGCCGGTTGGCACGATCCTACAGATAATGGAATATGCAGACGGCAGGAGATCCGATTAGTTTGCTGGCACAATTAGCGGATTCTGTATGAGCTAAAGTTTTACAGTATGAACATGATGATTTACGGAGGGATCCCACTTTATATTATGAACGGTCAGTTTCACAGTGAATATCAAAATTTTGTTTTCTTTCTGACACGTGCGATACACGCACTCATACGCACATATACACACAGTTTGGTGAAAAATTTTTATAACATAAAAAAAAATTCAATGCCTGTAAGTACATTTCATTAGACTTGTATAATACTTATTGTTAAGAGCTACGACTTTTGTTAAATAAAAAAATATATATACATATATCTCGTGTCACGGTATTTTCGTCCGCATTTGCCCAAAACGGCTGGAATGATTTAAATGGCTTTTTTGTACGTTTGGTACGTATGAGAATATGTCATAAAGTAAAATACTTTCCAACCGCCATTTCAAATCTTAATCTCTTCTTATAAAGGATCAGCTAGTAAAATTTAACACTTATAACCCGAGTCGTCAACATAGTAGTAGTTTAATAACTACCAAATTAATGAGTGAAACATTTTTAGTTAATAAATTCAATATGGACATATAAATGAAACTTTCAAAATTATTCATTTCAAACTACACATGATTTTATTTAGGAATAAACTTTAACATATAACCGAAAGATGGGGAGCGATATTTTATCGTATTTAGAAGTACATAAAAGCAACAAAAAGTTATTATAGGTAAACTCATTTTACGATATGGCTATGTAAAGATAATATACACACATGGGTACGGACAAGGCTTTGTGAATATAAAGCTTGGTGGCTGAAAACGTGCGATAGTATAACCCTCTCATAAGCACGTACTTTAATCATATTAAAGTTGCAAGTGCAACTTGTTTTGAATTCTAAATATTTAGCAGCTTAATAACAAGGAATACAAATTAATAACGACACCAATTTCTTAAGGAAAACAATATGTTGTTATATAACACCAGTAATGTACAACTATGCCCGTCACGTCTAGTTAACCGTAAACAATAAGTTGACTGTTTCAACGTAATTGGATGGTACGTATGACACTGCATAAAATACAAAAACATCGATATTACATGTTAAAAACTTCACCAGAGGGACTATTACATTGTAGCCACAATCATCCGACCCCAACGTGCTCAGCTTCCGGTTCCCTCATTCAATGAATGAAATACAGCTACTAATTTTTGCCACTTTATACACAATTAATACTGGTGTAGCCAATTTACGTAACAACACGTTAAATAGTATACTTAAACGATACCTATAATACGATGCCTATTATATAGCTGGTATTATATGTAGCTTAGCGTAGTTTACATAAGATAAAAAAACAGGTATAATGACGGTATACAAGTATAGGTCAGTACTTAAAAAATAATATCATCGTTTATTAAGTGGTCAAGAACTCATATATTCTTTAAACTAAAATAATAACGTACTAGTCTAGGGAGTGATTTATTTTTAGTGGCTCCTTGGCGAACGAAGTTTACTTGGCACACCTCTTTACTAGTAAGATAAGAACTACACTTTAAATCTTCTTCTAGTCTAGACCAGGATGACTGGAAATAATATTAAAAAATATATTTTTAAATATCTGCCGTGGCCGAACCCAGGAGAAAAGATACGAACATGAAGTCGTGCCATTTTATCCTCGGTTGATAGTAGGGGAGAAAGGGGTAATCAGAGTCAGTGGGCAATGGAAGTCACGCGCACGAGTGCAACAGCATTACCGAGCGATGCGTACATGACATCCCCATCACCCAGCACCGCCTGGAACAGCTCGCGCCAGTCAGCGCCCGCGTCACTGAGGTACGGCGGTATTTCGTTTTTGTGCTCTGCTGATATAATTTTACGTCAACGCAAATTAGAAGGTAAGTGTCTAAATCTTGCATTACGCGATTAAGACTTTTATACAGACTTAGTTAAACTTTTGAAAATGTGATGTACAGTTCAGATTATATAAATTTTTTCAGGATTTTTTCCAATATACTATTTTTCTTATTAGGGTGACTGCGGGAAATGAGAGTCAGGTGACTTTCGCAATTTTGCATGTTGAAGTACGTCATTTTTATTTGTTTTTTGACGCCGAAAAGAGGAGTCAGGACTATTGAAAAGGGTTCCTGGCCTTCTGATAGCCTCTTAGGCCTTCTATACGAAATCCTGATAAACTTATGGGAATCCCCTTTTCAAGTCTTCAAAAGAGGATTAAAAAGGTACTACCTGAGAAAAGACCAGATCTAGGACGATTCACTATTTTTAATCTTAAGGAAGAAGCAGTACTAGCCAACTTGATATTATTATCTGCACGTTGGAGGAAAGAGTCAAAGCTATTATTATTTTTAAGTTTTCTATTATCCAAACTTGATTTCCAAAAGGACAGAAAATTATTTATAATAATAGTTAATCAAGTAAATTATATTTAAAGGTAGTGGCAATAAATATTTCGTTTATAATTAAAATAAGTTATGGTTAAGTGATTCACATTACCTCCTTTTCCCCTACTATCAAAGTTAATAAAAGCACAATCTAACAGTTTACAATTTCTAAAGTTACTTACGTACATAATGAAGCGTCAACATCGTTCAATGTTATACGACTTGGAAAGTTTTGTTGGAAATCAATTACTTAATTAAACGATATATCATCAAGTAATTAGATAAATTATTTAAGTTGTTTGCGCAGTTGGCAGACGAGCGTGGCGCGACAACAAAGTGTACGTAGCATGGTAGCCGCCGGCTGTCAATACCCGGCACTGTGCACGATGGGACTGCCGGTTTCTTGTTAAACAATCTTTGAGAAACTCCGATTTATTATTAAAGTTTAACTTATTCACTACTCCGTTGTCAAGAATGCTAATTCACATACATATACGTGAAGTTGTTATTATATGTACACTAAAATATTGATACTCATACATGATTCATTTCAGAACAAATAATGTAAAAATTAAAGTTTTTAAAGTCGATTTTTACGCCATTCAGCACGATTCTTTTAAACACATTAAAAAGAAAGAAACCTGTACATATAATTTCAATAGAAGGTCCTTGTAAAAAATTTGGCAAAAAAAATACTTTAGTAAAGAAACTGCATAAAGTGTATAACACTTGATGTCACCTTTTCCCCCTAATATTCCAAACCTAAAAAAATGTATTTAAAGTTGAGTGAATTAATAAAAAATAATTTAATTGAAAATTTGAACAAGTTACATAAGGTGGACTGAAAAAACGTGTATAGACCTTGTGTATTTTCTAATATACACTTCAATAATAAATTCTTAGAAGAATTTATTATCAAGATATAAATCAAGATATCTTTATTCAAGTAGGCATATTACAGCACTTTTGAATCGTCAAATAATTAATATTTTTTTTATAGCACGTCTTTACTGGTTGCATAAAAGCGGGCATCGACCACCAGTCCAAACTTAAATAAATTAGAAAACCAATATTGTTAATTTGTCCTGCAGGGTACTGCCTGATAGTGAAGTGAGTAAATACACAATTAGGCTAGCGAGGTGTATTTAATAACAATTAAAAGTGCGTGCGTACAAACACACATGTCAGAAGTGAAACATCTTTGCCAAACAAATTTTTAAGCCTTCTTTAAATTTTAACAAATCTAAAACTTTACATTTCCGAGACTTATAAGGAGGAAAATAGAAGATATGTTAGGAATTTAATGAATTTAATTGTCATTAAAATATTAAGTGTCGAAAATTAATACAAATAATTTAATGAAATCTCAAATGACGAATTGTAAGTAAAAATACCGCGGTTTTTTTTGTCAATATTAGAAATTACTAATTGAATTTTTTTTTTTGAATTTAAAATTTAGCCAAGAGAATTTATGAAACATTTTTATTTTATGACAAACAGCATATTAAATTATTAAATGACGAGGGGAATGCCACATGTTATTTGTAAATGTTAAAACAACCTATCCTTCAAAAGAATTAGCATAAAAACGATGCACATCTTCGTGACGCCAAGAAGTTTCACTTCAAAAATTGATTACAGAGAACCGTCATTCGGCGCGGCCCGTTTCTCCGGCCGCGTAGGTGCGAGCCCGCTCGGACGCTCGCGCGGAACGAGCAATGTCCTGGCGCGTCGGCACTAAGCCCGCTGGTACGCCCTAATAAATTGCGATTTAACTTGTCTCACGGATAACGCCAACTTTGGCGCGTTTGTTCCGCGCCCGACACTTTTTTCCGTCTCTTCATTTCCTATCTCTTACTTTTGTATTTTTCGTTCTCTCCTCACCGAGATAAACAGGCGAGAAACGCTGAAAGGGGCTTTACAAATTCAAATTGAACTTATCACACAACTTTTTACATTTGTTTCTGGTCTTGAGTTCGGGGGAAAAGAGCGAAGAGGCATTTAATAGTACAATCTCGGGTAAGATTGATGATTTTGTATCACACCTCGCTTCGGGCGCTCGTAACGAGTTGGATGGCTCTCGACGTGGGTTGTGCTGCGTCTTATCTGGAATGGGATGCCGTTTTATCTCAAATTACATATATTACTTAAATCGCTCTTGAATCGCTGACTTTTATGTATTTGTAAAAGCCTTTCGGAAGAAAACCTTTAGCGACAGTCACGACTGTAATTATAACGTCGCTTACTTGTATCTTCGTTTAAGAGGGCTATAACATAAAAGAAATATATTGGTATACAATGAACTTTAACAATAATATCCAGACGATATTCTTGATATATTAAATAATAATGTAGTAAAGTAAATTATGACTTGGGTGAAATAATTTCCCACTGTCGCTATTTATACGTGATCTGTCTCAAAGATATAGGAGCTGCTTATATAGCAATAGTTAAGCAAACATGTTTTATTAATCAAGACGCGGGTAAGGAAGTTTCGCCGCGTGTAGCAAATAGCGTTTACTTAATTTGAGGGCCATGTGTGGGCATAACCGCAGCATATTTATCCCATTATGCACGGCGCGGTATCCACTGCGGTGATGCGAGTCACGTCTTCTCAAACGAATCGCATGTGACATTATTTGTGAAGATCGTGCTCTATCTTCGTCGGCGACATGCGCGGGACGTGGAGGGATTACTCACAAAGAAGTACGATTTCAACGGTACGATAAAGAAGCGAGAAGTAACACTGGGTATTCTCTTAGGGATTGACGCACGGTTAGACATTTTCGCTTTATACGTTTTTTATAATTCGTGAGTTTAATATAATGAAGTTATAATACAGTAGCGAATACTTTACACAGTATTCTTATATTATGTTTTCTCTTCTTATCTTTATACATAAATAATTCTTGTGTATGTGTCTGTGAAACTGAAGTCTTTCTAAGCAACTGGACCGAATATGATAACGTTTCTTTGTGTCTGTTCAAGTGGATTTGAGAATGGTGTAGATTGGCAGTGCGATTTAGATTTTCTCATATTTCCACGAGAACTACTAGTGAAGCCGGGAATAGTTAAGGCAGCTACAACAATGAAACTATTTGGGATTTAGAAATATACCAAGATTTCAAATTTGAATATTTGCATCTTCGCAACCGTAAATTTCTCGATAATCTATTCTACACGTTAAAAAAAAATTAATTTAAAAATATTTGCCCACTAAGCGTTCTAAAACATTTCATTACCATTTTTTAATTAATTTCTCAACATATTAATTTTATTATTTAAAAAATTTTTGTTATAGATATATTCGTAAATGTGTAATTTAGATCATGTGAAATAACGAATGCTAGGACATTTTAGCGTATTGTATAACAAAATTCCCGTGAAGAAAATTTATTTTATTTTAATATTCCCGATCTACTACTGAGCTCAAGTAATCAAAATTATCAACTAAAATCAATCCAGACATTCCTTATTTTAGACTAAACACGTCTAAACTAAAACTGGTAGAATTCTTCATTATAGCCGACAGATTTTTGGTAGGCGATAATCGTGCATGATGAAAAGTGACGCAGTATAAGATGGAAGCTCGTTAACTTTTAAGACATAATTTATCTCTTATTATTTCCACACAGCATCGTATCAGATCGCATTTTTTTTGCTTCACGGAACGACTTAGCTGGTAGTGTCTAGTCACGCCTTAGTTAGTCTGGACCCAAACAACGGCCAACGCCCTAGTCTCGGGCGGAACCGAGTTTTATTATTAGACCAGGCCAGACAAATTATAAAATGCGATTTCTTAACGAGACTCATTACACCAACGAGCCCATCCAAAATATTTTATTTAACTCTAGAAATACACAGATTGGCTAGTTGTCTACATCGCATTTCACGACTGAATATATTAACTTTCGACGGTGCTATCCAATTATAGTTACCTTTACATAACAGCCGTATTATCATTTATATTATCGTACTGAATATTGCATATGCATGCAGCGTATATGATAACATAATTTGAATACCAAAACAAATTACTCGATCACAAATAACATCTTACTCGAATGCAATTCAAATTATTACAATAAACATTTGTCCGACATGTTCCTGTTATTATGTAAATAAATTGAAATTATGTTATTCATATTCATGGTTATGTTGCTGTTTTATTGTTTCAACAACCAACATGAACTATAACATAAAATGAACCCTGTTTTGTTTGCTTATATTTATTCTGTATGTTATTAAAAAGGAACCAATATGGTAGCTTTTTAAAAGGAATAATTTTTCTCAGCAGTTCTATCTATCTATCTATTCTATCTTTTATATACCCAAAATTATTTCATATATTTTTAAATATCAACCTCAGAAAAATGTTTCACCTACCTCCTTCATGTAACATGAATTCGTAGTATTGAAAATGCAATTTCCTTAATCGGTTCTACAGGGAAACGAACCAGAAGCTCTGCTAGCAAAGCTAATACATACTCCATTGCAGTACCGAGGCCGTCTTATGTAATTTTTGTATTATACAGTAAAAACATGCGTGTAAAAAAACAATAAATGTATACGGATAACTTTCTGTATCAGAAAATTTTGAATAGCATGTGAAAAATACATCGCGTTTTACGTTACTTTATTAATATTTATGGGATTTTTTTTCACAATTACTATATTTAGTAGTAAAGATTGATACTCTCCAAAGACACCAGCGCACTCACGCAATGTTGCGAAGTCAGGGAATTAGAAGACTAAAGTGTTTTAATACAAATAAGTGATAAAACATTGTAGCTCTTATATTCTGCTACATATTGGAATTTCTACGCTTCTGCAAATGTATACAAATTGAAATAGTAAGTGATAACCTACGCATGCCACGTCACAAAAACGCAAGGTAACGAGCAGCAATAAATAGGAGACAACTTTTTAAAAAAGGTAACACGACGTTTTTAATCACCCACCCGTTCGCGAAGACAAACAATACAAAAAATGGATACATTACGCATTTACACTAAACATTCTTAGTATAGTTTTCCCAAATTTCTACTATTTTACGAGTGACATCCACTCTTAAAAGGAGACTTCAAATTTTATATGTTAAAATATTGTAGACGATGAAAAACAATTTTCTAGTTAACCTTTCGATATTCGTGCGGGTGATTCCCTTTTTAGGAGTCAGCTTGTTTAACCACTAGGCCATCGCAGCTTATATATATATACATACGTACAATATATCCGGCTGGGACTCGCAATTATTGCAAAATACCCATTCATTTTTCCGTCGGTTCGCGGCGCGCTCAACCATGCGTGATTTTGTTTTTGTGCGTTTGTTCAGTGTCTGGACGCTTTACTGTGGTTATTTTGTTATTTCGAAAACCATTTGTCGTGAAATAAAACAGTTTTCTGATATTTGATCAGCAATTTGTAGTACGAAAACAGTACCGCACATATTTTATGTAATTGTTTGTACCGCGGCGTTCAGCTGTGTGCCGATGTTGGCTTGTTTGATGAATCGACACAACAATGTTAATGACATTTTGCGTAAATACATGTGTTGAAACGAAAATTGCGATACGAGTGGGGTGAAAAGATTCAATAGATGCGATAGAGCAGTCCCTAAGTCCCAAATTAAATCATGAAATATTTCTGCACCTGTCTGGAGATTCGCGTTTGCTTCCTCTTTCCTGTCGCTTCATTCTTGTATTTCTACTGATTGAATCAAAGAATGTACTCTTATTATGAAATATTTTCAAACGATAATATATTTTACTATTTATTTTATATTGCCATATTGATTTGGGATTGGATTAAATAGACCAATATTTATAACCGTTTTTTTAGTTTATTGAAACGAATGGATATCAATCTTAATAGAATAAATGTTAGTTTACAATTTTAAAAATATTACATTACAGTGTAATAATATGAAAACGTTACACAGTATCTAAATAGATATGAAAGTAATTAGCCAACCACAGCATATATCGAATTTATAGTCTTTCTCACTATAGGCTACTTAACTTAGGGGTTATTGATAAAATTTGGTTATTAAAGAGGTGAATAAAATTGGGAAGGGAAAACGTTAAGCCACTTGAAGCTTTAGTAAAGTGTTAAGGATTTCGGAGAAAGGAAACGCCACCCCTTTTCAAAGGACTACTATATCTATTTGCTTCATCGGATGTGAGAAAATGATGCGGTTAGTAAAGTGGTAGGACGAATTCTTTTCGATTCGGTCACGTAGGAAGGAGATGGGCTTCTTAAAAGATTTGTTAGCTTATATTTAGGATTGATCAATGTATTTATTGAAAGTGATTGAATAAAGATACACCTAATTATTAAAATAAATGAACATTCTATTTTTAATCATAACCTGGAGTAGGTAGTGCTGAATCAATGAACATTTTTGTTACAGACCTCCTATACCATATTATATTTTTTCAATTACGTTTCTAAATTTATGTTAATTTAATAATGAAAAGAAAATAACAACATCCTCTTTGATACGGTGCCTGTAAGGGAATAATTGGACGGTGTATATCCTTTGTAAATGGTTTTGTTACTCTCTTTAAGGTAATTATATTATTACAATATAATTGAGTTACTATAGTACTAATTATCAGAAAAATCTACTACTTAGTTTTTCATTTCATAAAAGACATTATAACTTATATCGAACATTGGAAAAGAATTTTTCATTAATCCATCCAGAATTAGTAGTTGTTTTTACTTTAAAACTTTTTAATAAAAATAAGTAATTTATTTGATATATAAGTTGCCACATAAGAAAAATACGTTATATTACTTAATAATACCACAAATTTTTCGCAAAAATCAAATCAAATTTTACAAAGAGCTCAAATTATTACGAGGTTTCCGTACTTAAATTTTGTAGGCAAACTAAATTACTAGTTGTACGTCATTTGGCTTGTAATTACAAAACGCAGCTGTCGCGTTGGCAGATTGGGCTTCATAGTTAAAGAGATGTAGAACATAAGATTTAAGCTATTATTTTTTATGTATAAAACATAAATAAAAATTGATAGTATATATTTTTATAGAAAAAAAGCAACGCTATATTTTAATGTTTTAAAAAATGTCTATTACAGATACTTTTTTATTTCTTAGATCATGCTATTATAGTCCGTGATCCCAGGCACTATTTTGCACTTGATTACTATCAAACGACTTGTAGGACTATGTGACTATTAAATTATATAAATATAAACTAATTAATAAAATAAAAATTAGCTGGTTAGTAATCATTTTTGATGACCTCATTATCTATACATGTTGGAGGACTCGATCAAACCTTGGACTGGTGCGAGGCTTCGGCCGTGGCTAGTTACCACCCTACCAGCAAAAACGTACCGCCAAACAAAGAGATTTGTTGTCCGGTACGATGCTGTGTAGAAACCGTAAGGGGTATATCGCCTCTTAACAGATTAGCGCGCTTCCATCTTAGACTGTATCATCACTTACCATCAGGTGAGATCACAGTCAAGCGCTAGTCTGTCAGCAATTAAAAAAAAAAAGAAACCATATATTTTGTAGGACAAATATTTTTTCGAATAATTTAGATAATTATCTTCGGATATAACAAAAAATACCCCGTTAGTAATAATTTTTTCACCAAATCAACAATTTTATTCCTGGTACCCCTGTTACCTACTACAATCGAGAGTTTTCGTAGAGGAAATTCTTGGGTGTCTCATCAAAATAAAGTTATTCACGGAAAATTAGCTTGATAGTAATCAAATGTAAACCTGGCACCGGAAATCCCGGACTATTAGTAGCTTTGTTCAATTTAAAGAAGATGTTTCTCAGTTTATGTAATTGAACCACTAATTTATCGCCTGTCTTTTGACTACATAATCTTACTGCCCATGTGGAAATTCACTTATTATTATTAATTTCCACACTTTGCAGCAGTGATATAGCTCCAGGCAATAATGACTATAGCTGATAATCAGGCTAACGTAACTGGTTAATCGACACACTACCACAGAAAACAGAAGAAAGATTAAGTTGCAACGTTTCGTAGCGTCTGTAGACCCTCGCATGTGCTACGAACACTACTACGCTACAAAAGCCAGGGCTTAAAGTGGAAAAGAGCTGACACAACATTATAGCCCTGTTAACCGACAAAACATTGCTTCAACGTCTAACGCATGTTTTTACTTGTTTATTTAGATTAAAAGAGAGTGAGAGTGAGAGGAAGTAAAACCCCTTAGACTAATGTCACTGAATTCCTTCTAAACAGCTGAACCAACTTTGCTGAAATTTTTTGTATGTCTTCAAGTCATAATGAACTACGCGATTGACACCGCCGGGAACAGATAACTAATATTGAGTGAAATTTTATAATATAATTTTATTTTAAATTAATCTTATATATGAGTATTTTGTTGTAATAATTTCTAAGGAATGTGCGTCTGAGCAAAGACCGATCTAACATATATTTTGCACTGCTGTGCAACAAAAAGCTTCAATTAAGTAATAAATCATCTCGTTCAAATTTTTGCTGCATGGTTTTTTGTTTTAGATTTACTTTATTCATAATAGGTAAGTCAAGGCTACAGCCTAGATATTAAATCTAGGTGTCAGCCTAGACTTACCATTAGTTACCATTTTATCTGGCACAAGATCTGCTCAACTCACAAATTATGAATATTGCTTTGTCTATCGAAGCATCCACAGTAATGTCGCAATAACACTAACAAAACTGGTGTTACGAGATATAATGTTCGCCATGTATGACTTTAATGAAAACATAACTTCATTGAAAATTTTCTTTTTAGTCCATAAACTAACTGCTTTTTCTCGTTTAAATCGCTTTCGGTAAAAAAAAACCAATTAGATCAGTATCTGCTTGTATCTTGTACAAGTTATCAAAAAAAAAAGTAAAAAAAATGTATTGAAAGCTCACGTAAGAGTTTTATTCAATGTAATAGATTTACAAAAGTCGTCCTAGATAGCGTAAGAATTGATTTTAATTTTAATTTTACTTAGTAAATACATATCGATACTTCCTTAATAAAGATAATAATTCTTTAAGAACCTAATTCTCATTATATAATAGTATGCAACTTAGAATGCAGGCTATGAGGATATAAAAACAAGTCTCCAACAACATGAAACTCTCAGTCAACGTACAAACATGGATAATTAAGAAGCGTGGAACCGTTTTGAATATTTAATATGTATGAGGACATGGCTACTAGATGGTTATTATGTAAATCAAACCTCTAATGAATGCATTTGTGGTGGGACTTTTTCGGAGAAAGTTACATTTTTTCCTCAAAAATTACGGCCATTTGTTTTATATATAAGTGCTATGCATTAAAGTATTATATTGATATAGGTATAGGTTATCTAACGAAAAGTTTACAACGGAACAAATTTTACTTGCGTTAGCGATAGATCTGAGTTCTATTCCCAGAATTCCTTTAAGAAATTGTACTTTCAAATTTTCATATTCACACTATCGTCGTCGTCATCATGTCATGTATGTAATAAAAATATTTAAAAAACTGCGACAGGCTTCATTAGTCAATCAATGTTAGATATTGAAGAAGTAAAATACCCTCAGAATTCTACCTGTATGTGTTGATTGATTACCAGTGCACCAAAGTTTTCTTTGTTTAATACACGCTAAATACAGTCTATCTAGTGCAACTTATCGGTTACAATAAACCGCAGCTGTATCATTAGAAAAATAAGAAAAAACTTTGCATTTGTTTCAGGTAGAATAGCATGGAATAATAATGGGTTTTCCGAAGAAATATTTGAAAGTAAATGTTCAGTCAATTATTGGCGTGCAAATATATAATATAAAAGTCAAGAACATCATACAAAATAAAAAATAATAATCGTTAAATTTACACAATTTTAAAGTCAAAGTAATACTCAATATTACATAGATAGATAGATAGATATATGTATACTTCATTGAACACCACAGAAATAGGACAAAAGAAAAATACAACAACTTAAAATTAACTAAATTTAGTGTGCAATTGGGCGGTCTTATCGCTACATAGCGATCTCGTCCAGACAACCCTTGCGGTTAGGGAGACAGTCAAAGAAAAGAGAGAGAAGGTAGGCGGTCTTACTAAAGAAATAGACATACATATATTATCTACATAAAGATATTTATAGTAATACAAATACTTACATACATATAATAAATACATACATACATCGTGTGAAAAAAATAAAATCCAATATTAAGTAAAATCAAAAAATTATGATAGATATTCTTCCACATCGTAAAAAGTCCTTTTCCAACAACGAGTCTTTAATGTTTTCTTGAATATAGTGGCATCTTAGTTTTGTAAATTTGCTGGTAATTTATTAAATAATTTCACCGCCATTCTTTTTGTTTGTACTCTTTCTTACATGCTTCGTATTACCAGCTCGTTGGGGAATCTTATTGATCTACCAATACAGGTAGATTAGGGTAATTTTTCTCGAAATATTTTGGATTCTCTTTTACAAAAACACGGGCATATTTTATCTAAATACTCGCTTATAGTAATATACCCAATCTTTTACAACTTTATATATCTAAAGGTTTCCTAGAAAATTTAGCATGAGCACCAACCAAATTATTCATAACGATTGATTGGATTTCAAATCACAGAACTGATGTAGTATTCTAATAATTGAATCAACGTCCATCATGCAAGCATAGGAGTTCCCGCATGTCATTCGCTAAACACAAGTTTGGTCGCAACAAAACCGTGATGCCGCTACACTGCGCGGGTAATTGGAGCCGACGAATCCCCATTAATCTCGTTAAAGGTCCGTTTTAAGAGAACATTTTATAATTCAAATCGATACACGACATTCACTAACGATTTAATTTAAACAACAATTTGTCTGAAAGATTAGTTCTATGGGTCTTAACCTGAAATAAATCAAATTATAAATATATATATATATATATATATATATATATATACACATATATAAATATATATATATATAATTTGTATATATATATCGTATACATTTGTAATTATTGTCACATTATATCACTATCACTATCACTAGTTCTATGTATTCAAAAGAAATGGTAATTTGCTCAAGATATCTTCGTCTTTTAAAATATCTTTATACTATATTTTGCGGTTCGATTAGCAATCCTATTGCTTTGAGACTAATATGCGATTCATATTTTTATTGTTTGAAAAAAAAGGATAGCATTTTCATCCGGAGTATCAGGGTTGAAAGCGTCCGCCGATCCTCTGGTGCTCCATTAAATAATTGGGAGATGATCGGTAGATTGGTACACTCGTCGATACGGTGCACCATACTGTGGTGGATTGCCCAGCCTGGGGGCCAGAGTGGCATCTGTTGATGTTGATAGCTGGTAATCACCATTCCCTGCCGAGCATAATCAGCTTATGATCGGCAGCAAAGGTCGGCGGATGGAGGACAGTTGCTTCTTTTAGCGAGACTGTCATCTTGCAAAAGGAGGCACTGGGGAGGTCGCGGCAAATTTCCTTCGTCTCCGTAATAAGAAGATAAGGAGCAGAAGGCGTACGTTAGCCCACCAGCCCCCCCTTACTTAAATGAGCCTTGTGTATAATGCATTTGCCATCGGAGTCGTATGTTCGGTGCGATTTCCTGACGCCCCTTTATGTCAGGTGCAAACCACTGGGTTTTGGAGGGTATTCCGGTGAAGGGGAGCCCCGCAGTCCATACGTAAACGCCTTTACCAGCGAGAAAAAAAATAAAAATCTATGGTAGAAACAATTCTAACACATAATATGCTTGCTTTGATGTGATGGAAAGAAAAATTGAAAAGCTACAAATCAATTTCAACTTTTAAATATTATTTTCCTATGGAAAGATCCCTACAAATTCAAAATAAAGTCAATTTTTTTTTGTTACTATGTTTTATAAGGGTGCTCGAAAACGTACCCTATCACGGGATAAAGCGCAAGTCACCACATAATGTAACACATGATTTTCCCAACTTTGTGAAATCATCACACATTATTAAACAAATTCTGAAATACGTTGATTAAATTGAGGTGCGCTTAGTGCATGTTCGGCACTGTGCCAAGTTTAGCTAAGCCAGATCCGCATATCGATTAGGTGGTCTTCTTATTAAGCTTGTTGATATAACTATATCTATATCTTAAGCTATTTAGGTAAACCAGTAAAACTAACTTTGTATTTTTAAATTAAAACTTCTTCAGGCATAATGTGCACTTTATTGAATAATAGCTAAGCCGTCACGCTAGTCTATGTAACGCTTGTTCAAGCAAAGTCGGCTTTCGGCAATTAAGGGGCCGACAGAGTTATAGTCAACAAGTCACTGTTAATTTTATTTCATTCATTATTAAAATAACAATATTGACAATAATTTATATACAACTAAGTCTATTATAAATGTTAATAATTAATGACATAGGACCAAATCGTTATATTTCTTATTATTAGCGTCGTTTTTACATCTGTCGTGTGTTTTTAAGCACAAGCCGAATATTTTACTGTTTTACTTAATATGAATAGCAATTTAACTCAAAGTCATTTGATTAATGGTTGAATGTTAGTATCTAAACGCTATAGAATCCTATACAAATTAGAAAATACAATTTTCCTCATTTTAAAAGCCGCATATTAATTACACAACTATTGAAGGAAGAAAGTTTACTGAAAAATGTTAGAGCAAAACTTTCCTTTATTTGTATTGTGATATAATTGTATGGAAACTTTGTTTTATCATAACCCGTAGAGATACTTTTAAAAAGAAGTTTATGTCAAAGACTAAATGATTGAGATAAAAAGGGAAGTCTAAATCCTTTATTTTAGCCACATATCCTATGCATTCTCAGTAAGAATTGTCAATATAATTCGATTATTAGCATATAGTACCTTACATATATTTTTAATCTTAATTCCTGGCGGTAAAAGTGATGCCTAGGACGCGCAGTGTCTACCAGACAGCCGAGAGAAAACACATTTGTCTTGTCCCAGCCCGTTAGCGTATATTACAAGCGGAGACATCGCCCGCTGCGCTTCTTAACTTCGTTCCTCCCACATTAAAGTATTGTGCGTTTTTCTTCATTACACCGAAAAGTTTTCGATGGCGTTACTTACAAGCTAAATTACAAATATATTTTCGTTAATCCACGTTTATATAATAAAATATCCCTTAGAATATGGAGACCAAAGTCTTCGAACAGTGCGTGTTCGAAGACTTTGATCCTGTGATGACTTACGGATCGGAGACGTGGTTGCTGACTATGGGCCATGGACTGGTGAAGGACTGCTTGGAGTTTCTCTACGCAATCGAAGCAGAAATGAGAAGATCCGTGGGAGAACCAAAGTCACCAACATAGCCTTAAGAATCGCTGTGCGAAAGTGGCAATGGGTGTGGCGTATAGTCCGACGAACCGATGGACATTGGAATTCGACGGTGCTAAAATGGCGACCCAGCACCGGGCGGTGTAGTGTAGGTTGAACCTACACAAGATAGGCCGACGAAATAAGGAGGTTCGCCGGAAGCCGCTGAAGCTAAGCGGCGCGAAATAAAACAAAGCGGACTTCATTAGATGTCCAGCAGTAGATATCCATCGGTTGAAGTGAGTTTATAAGTAGAGATGCTATTTTAAACCAAATTACGTCTAAAATACCACTTAAAATTTCTTATAATCTGTTGTCAACTGTCAACTACTTTAAAAACGATTCACATATGTAATTAAATTGGCGTAGGTTATTTAGATTTTGGCGAATGAGGAAAAGTAAAAAAAGAACGAAAAGCATGACAGCAGTGCAATCGTATTTTACTTTACTATATCGCTCAATTAATTCATTCTTCGATTGTAAGACCCTTGATTCAAAATTGGTACAAAATGTCTAATAAATACGCATAACGGCCAACGCAGACTTTTTAGTCTACGCAAGCATTATTTGTTAGTCTACTGGTCTTTGTTGGTAGGGCGACAACATGCGACAGCTCAAGCCTATACCACCAGACCTAAATAAATTAGAAAATAATATTTACTTAATTTGCGCTACCGAATAGAACCCGGAAATTCTATTAACCAAGCGAGTTCTGGTACCATTACACCAGGAAAAGTCTATCAAAAAGTGCATGGTCTACACAAGGCGTGAGATGAAATATACTACATTCATAAACCTAATCGAAAGGATAATGTTTTATCCGCGATCCGACAAGCTTGTGCGGTAGTTGTTACGAGTATAACAAAGAAAGTAGCAAACGCTGGCGCCAAAAAGTCTCCTCACTTCTATCCCCTCTAAATCTTATAGCAACACGGTGTCATAATGCAAGCACGGCACAAACATGTCGCCGTGCGCCAAGCTTGTTAAGTGGTTTGGAAGAAAAACATCAGTAAACTTTTCTTATCGTCGTAGCCCGTTTAAGGCATATGTAAAAATATATAAATATATTTCAGAAATATTGTGGGGAGAGAATTCCACAATGCTTTGAAAGAATAGTAAGTTTCAGAAGAACTGTTTGAAAATTAAAATATGTAAGTTGTCCAATGTCATAACTACATTTGTTTGTGGTACACCATCATTTTTGTCGATTTGAGGGCGAGTTTTTAAGATGACGAAGTATAAGACTGAAATTTAGATTTTGGTTTCTGCCGAGTCCTTTAAAAAAAATTTGATTCGTACTATATATGTTTTAACAAGTGTTTTCAGCAGGTGGAATAATGATTTCAATGTTTTTACAAAATTTCATCTTTAAATGTTATAAATATAGTTTAACATTTATCATATCTTAAAATCTTTTTTTCACTATCTCATTAGTCTAGTTGTTAACATGTTGGACTATGAGAGCACTCATTACATTTGATAAAGAATGACACTGTCTAAAATTTTTTAAATTAATTTCTCAGCAGAATCCAGGATAGTCTATATTTCAAAAACACGCCTTCTAAAACCGAAAAAAGATTCCGGCACCACAAAATATTATGTTATTGGTTGATTCAAGCAATAATGAAGTTTCCAAGCAAAATTTATCCTGTAGGATTAAATTGTATTTGAAACTAAAACCATAAGGTAAGGTAAGTAGCAGTCCATTAACGTCCCACTGCTGGACACAGGCCTCATATGAGAGAGGGTCTTTAGAGCATCGACTCACCACGCTGCTCCACTGTGGATTGGCAGGCATAGTGCACAAGTGTACTCTCTATTCCTTCACTCTCATAGTCCGACGTGACGGCAATCCGACACGACCGGAGGGAGATCAGGTGCAGGACCGACGGCTCGTTAAGCCCTCGGTCCTGCGCCTGCTCTCCGAGGCACGGAGGTGGATCACACCGCCAAATTTTTCCCAACTTCGGGCAAATATTCATAAAATCTTAATAGAAACCTCTATATCGATTTCGAATTGGCTCGACCCAGGATCTCATGTGTGTAGTCGAACATGCTAAACGCTAGACCAATGAGGCAGTCAAACCATACCTCAAACATACAAAACCAAACCTCTTATTAATTTATACAATAGATAAAACAGAATTTGGACTATACCGTTAAGTAACACTACGCGAGAGAAGACTAAAGCAAGCTGAATATTGTAATGTTCCCACTGTTCTAAAGATATAATAAGTTAAGAAACAGCCACGAAACGTCCGGTACCGCCCCTAAGGAAGTTAGCAAAACATCCCTCGCCCGCAGTTTTTGTGGAACAGACTTCGTAATAATAACCTTTGTAATTTCTTCAAGTAAACTTCACAAGTTTTTGAGTGTACCTCAAAGCGAGTTTTCCGTCACTCTTTATAAATTATAAACGAATTGTTTCCTCCGCTTTTCTCTTTGTTTGTATTTTCATTAATACTAACAATTGTTGTTCTCCATAAAAACATATTTCTGTATGCAGTTTTTATAGCTAGAACAAAATTCTCAACTACAAAATATTTCAGATTTAACCACAAAAGTGAATGAAATGTATTATCTATTAGTTCAGGCAGGAATTTTAAATGATGTACAACCTTAGGTCATAATGATTTGTTTTTCTTCTTAGATAACTAATAGAAATCATAATGTTTAATTAAAACTTCCCATGAGAACTATGAAAATCGGCATTAAAAAATATTAAATCGACGAAACTTTACATAGCATAGTAATTAAATATCTCTGTTTTGTATGTAACTAAGGTTAGTAACAGCCCACTAATATCCCAACGCTGGGCACAGGCGTTCTCACTCATATGAGAGAGGGTTTTTACAGCAAAGACCCATAACGCTGCTTCATTGCGGATTGGCAGGCACAGTATACAAGTGCACTCTTTATTCCTTCCCTCTCATAATCCGATGTGACGGAAATCCGACACCGGAGAGAGATCAGGCGCTAGACCGACGGCTTAACGTGCTCTCCAAGGCACGGGGGTGAAGCACACCGCCAACTTGCCAACTTCGGGCAAATATAGATAAAATCTTAACAGAAAACTCAATATCGATTTGAATTGGCCCGACTCCTAGAACTCGAACCCAGAACCTTATGACTGTAGCTGAACATGTTAACCATTAGACCAATAAGGTACTTTTTATGTATGTGTTAGGTATTGTATTTTACAGGCAAAACGTAATTTCCTTAACTAAACATTGTAATTAAAAATTTCTTAGAAGTCACAAGTATTTTTGCTTCACATATGAGTATTAAGCATAAATTCGATTCGGTCATCGCTATAATAACCTTGACATTAGTCTATTTAATTCAATAAGCAAGTTATAACTTTAGGAACCTGAAAATTTATTCAATTTCATGTCGTTGGCAGGTTAATATTTATGGAAATAAAATTCTGTAATGTTGTTATCGTTTGGAAGGAACGGGAAAATGTTTTGAAAAAGCTGTGTTAGACGTCTGCCCTCTGTGAACCTCTCTGTCCGACTACATTTGAGTCACCCCTGTGCTCGACCCTAACCCCGCCACGGCGAATATTTTTTGCGGGGACATAATAATAGCTCTGTATTACTTCAGGAGAAATTCCAAGAAGTTTATAACTCGAGATGAGTTTCGTGTTCCTTGTCATAAATAATAAAGCGGTCGTCGACTACAACGTTGTGCAGATTTTAAGTGAAGTAAAAATTTAAGAAATACTTTCCAACTCCGAAATAATAACGAAGTTTTATTACTTTGTATCATATTGTTATTAGCTGAAGTATTATTGCTAAATGATAAAACAATAAGTTAAAACATCCCCAATCTCAAAGTTTGGCTATTAACGACGATGACAACTATTAATTTTACGGATTTTGATCGCGTGTATGTGTAATAATTTTATGTTTAAGTTAATATTTCAAAATCATATTTAATCTAAATAAAATATTTTGTACATTATAATAGGACGTTTCGGAAACTTTTCAGTGTGGTAGTGATCACGGGTGCACGCGTCTATTTATAAAAATTCGTAAAATAATTACATTGTTTATTATAAAAGAAATTCGCAAACACCTTAAAAATTAATTTTAATCTAAAGATATTTAAAATTCAACTTAAGCCGTGAAATAGAATCACGTTTCACATGATCAACCCGTATGTTATATCGCGCTAGGAAGAATGACTCACCATTTCATTATAGCGAATTCTTTCTTTGTACAATCTATAAAAAATTAGTTACTTAACATTATATTCAGAAAGAAGCAGGTTAAAACCATTTTAACCATTTATATTGATTTAAATTCAATTATATTTACGACATAACTGTAATACATTTTTGAATCTACCCTAATATAACATGTTCTACAACTTTCTTTCGTAAAAGCTCTCTCTTTTACTTGATCTAAAAACTTAAAGGATCAATTGAAGCATGATCAGATATTTTAATCAAATATAGCCATTGGATGTGGGAATATTTATATTTTTTATATTTTATTGCTGACAGATTAGCGCTTGACTGTGATCTTACCTGAGGGTAAGTGATGATACAGTCTAAGATGGAAGCGCGCTAATCTGGTAAGGGGCGATATACCCCTTATAGTTTCTACACAGCATCGTACCGGAACACAAATCTCTTTGTTTGGCAGTACGTCTTTGCTGTAACTAGCCACGGCCAAAGTCTCCTACCAGTCCACACTCAGTCAAATTAGAAAATACAATTTTCCAAATTCTTCCAACCGGGGGTTGAACCCGGGACCTCTGCTAGCAAAGCGAATACTTGCACAACTGCGCCAGCGAGACCGACAGAGCTACTTTGATGACGTAATATACCACGTATGGTTTCTAACAGCATCGTACCAGAACACAAATCTCATCCTTGGCGGTACATATTTGCTGTTAAGGTGGAAACTAGTCACGGCTAAAGTCTTCCACCAGTCCAAAATCGTACAAATGAGAAAATGCAATTTCCTCAGTAGGCTACTAAATGTAATTTGAATATAGTTGTGTTCTTTCGTTTTGTCTTTATTAAATTAAAACTGGTACACTACTGCTGAGACTTTTATGATAGCAAAAATATTGTTTTTGATTTAATATTTATGTATATAGAAATAAATTTGACTATGTTAAAAAAAAACAGATCCAATAGATCCAACACGTTTATACAATACTCTTTATTGAACCGAATAAAATAGTAATGACGTCAATCAAACGTTCAAAACGTATGAAAATCGCGTCAATATCCGAAATAAGAAACTTCGAAGCATTTGTAATCATTCATTTCATACGCAAAAATTCTACTTTGTATTATACAAGTCGATTACGAAGTGCATTGCTAATCACTCAATTAGTAATTTAATTTTATAATAAATAGCTCTTTACGATATAAAGAGCTGTTTATAACATTTGATATATTATATCAAATGCGACTGCAACGTGAGTAAAGGCACTATTTTCTTCTGTGCTGTCTACAGATTCTACTTAAGTTAATGGATAAGTTACGAAGGCACGGAGTTTACTTTGTGTTTTCAGGTAGACGGACTTGATCGTGAAGTTTTCTTCGTTAATTTGAACAAGTTGCGAGATTCACAAACCTGTCAGTGGGATTTACGAAGCGATGTACCGAGACGTCGATTTTAATTATCACATTAAATTTACATTGTCCGCAGTCTTTTATTGGGATTTTGTTTTCAATTTAGTGATTTCGCTTAAATTAAAGTAATAATTTGTGCTACAATACTAACCGATATTATTTGATTGTACTGCGTGTCGTATTACATCGATAGCTATATGAGAACTTGGCCTCATGGATAAATCTATAATCTTATATTTAATTTTTTGTTTAGGTATGTTAAGTTGGAAGGCTTTGGTCGTTGATAATTACCGCCATAATTAACCAAAATTAAGCGATATATTCGTCATGACATGTGTATGATATATCTCTGATTAATACTATCTTAAATTTAATATTAAAACTAAATGTTTTACCAATTTACAGCTACCGATGAGCAGGCTAAATATAAGCTAGAATTTTTTCCAGCATTTCCATTACAGCACATTCTTACTTCTAGATTGACAACGCGACCTAACCTACCTAATTAGAAAAAAACTATTTTCTAAATTTGTTTTATCGAGAATAGAATCCAAAACCTTCACTAAAAGCACAATTACTAGGGAAGTTCTTAAGTCTTACCTATGCCAGGATTCCAACTCGTGACACTTTCAGTAATAATTTACTCATCTAAATATTAAACAATCAAGATTGTAGTACTTACTTTACTAAATATTATAGAAAATTTTGCACAGATACTGCGGAATGTACGATGAACTTTAGGAAATTATTTAAACTTAAAGCGAAGTTGTAAAAAACATACACAGTCGACTTTTCTTCATTATAGCTAGCATTCATGGCACGCAACGACAAATTACAATAAAGTTAAAAGTTATTTCCAAAAAAGCGACTTGCCCAAAACTTCCCTCGCCTAAAGAATTATGAAGATTAGCATAACAAAGTAAGCTGGAACTGTGTTCAGAGAATGCGTCTCCTTTTACAACTCAACGATGTTGTACCTTAATTCAAGTAAGCACTGCAGGAAACATTAACGTTAACAAACAGTCTGTTTCTTATGAATGATGATCTAATTCCAATCTCTGATAAAGTAAAATCGTGTATAGGGAGATCCAACCACGGACGCGAGCTCGGTCCACTTCCTTCAGTACCAATTACTCTAATGGAATTTATTTCTTTTCAAACTTCGATTAAATACATCGTTATTTGAAAACTGCTGCACTTACTGGAAATGCAACTTTGCCCTTGGGTGAAATCGCTTCGGATAATTCGAAAAGTATCTTTTTTTATTACGTATATTTTTATTCTCATGTCATCAAAATCTCAAAAGTTAACATATTATGAAGCATATAAATAATTCTTTTTCAAATCCTACTGTTAGTTCACATATATATTATACGTTATTCAAATTTAAGAATATTAAAGAAGTGTTGATAGGCAATCGCTTATTTTTCTGTATTTTTATACAGAATAAGGGTCTCTCTAATTTTTTTTTTAATTTTGTAAAGATAAAAATCTAAATTCAACAGCCGCAAATCTTACATAACATGTATGTATAAGATAATTTAATTTTACTGTAATATTACAATTTATATTATTGTTACTGGCAGGATTAGTATTAATTACATTACTTTTCCTTAAAGATATATTATTATTAGAGACAATTGTGCATTTTGTAAATACCGAAGTCCTCAATATTTTCTGTTACTGATGACGGAATAAAGTAAGACTTTAATACATTTAATTTCGTACAAGAATGAGGTATAAACCTGAGAACCAATTTTATTTCATTCGCGGTCTAGGAAACTCGTAATTGAAATGTAAGCAAAATTATATTTTAAAATCAGTACACAATAAAGAATTTTGTTGTGTCTAGTGCAATAGTAAGTTTTTTTATTTATATACAAGCAAAATTTGACATTTATTGTACAATATAAAAAAAATTAAAATTAACAACTATAATATCTTTTCTAAACAGGAAAATATATTTATAATTAGTAATAAAACGAAACAGTCACTTTTAATAGCCGTTATGTCATTAATTAACAAAAATAAATTAGTCATAGACGTAATCTTTATAAATTTTTTTCTTTTATTTTGTGCTAAATTTTAAGCGCCATCTACTGAAATCTCACGTAAAAGGTTAAATACTTTCTTTATATTTAATAGGTTGAAGAAGTTCGCGTTAGATGGCGTAGGAGTCACATTGTTTTTTCATATTACTTTTTACAATAACAACTGTATCGTTAACCACAGACAACCAAACGAGTTTGATACCTCAAATTTTAACGATCAATTAAAGAAAGCTTAAAACAACGGTAAAGGTAGCTTGAATCGTCGAAGTTTCTGTATTAAAACTTAAAAAGGCGCCTTTGCAGCTTGTACGTGTTCTTTGTCTCAAGTTTTACGCTCACCTCTAAGGGAGCTCCCCCACAGCAACTAATATTAGTCAATTAGGTATTCAGGACGCGCGTCGCACACCCCGCTCTGCGTCTGGCGACTCCAGCCTACACTCGCTTCCGCTTCTACTCTGTCCTGTAATGCCGCGGGCCGTGCGATATTGAGCTTCAAATATCAATTTTATCCTTCGAATATTACGGAAATTATGAATTGGAGTTTATTCTTAAACAATCTACTATTATTAATAATTATTTTTGCTTCCTCGGACCTTATTTATATAATAAAATTAATAAAGACTCACAAATTTACTCATTAGATAAAACAAATTACATGAAAACAGTAGTTTTCTACTTACAAAAATTAACTTACGAAGAAAACGAAAGTTTACTTAAAATAGTATCCTAAATCATACATCTCTATACTGTCACATTTTCATATAACCTCTTTTAAGCCCTAGCACACATACCAATACCTCTACACCCACATACGGCTATGCATCACACAGATATTGGATCCAAGCACATATCATACCAAAGAACTACCACATCATATTTATATACGAGTATTGACTGACGTAACATTACTTTTCGAGAACTTTATCCTCAACTGATATTATATAACTCAGTACCTCTAACGAGTTAAAGACGCCCCCTAACTACGAATTCCACCATATTATCACGGAACCAAGAATTACGCGAATAACACCACTGGTTAAAGCTACTGTTTTATGTAACTAATAGTATATAAAGTTGTATGATACTACAGGTAATATTAACTAGACTTCTAAATGTTAAGTAAAAGGTGAGGTAAGTAGCATCCAATTAACAGCCTAATGCGGGACACAGGCCTTCTCATTCATAGGAAATACGGTTGTAGAGCAGACCACCACGTCAATCCACTGCGGGTATGCAGGTTACACATACTCCAAAATTACTCCCGGGATATGTTGGTTTCCTCACGATGTTTTCCTCCACCGAAAATCATAATGATACAGTAAAAGAACCATCAAACACGTAAGCTTTTTTTATAAAAATAAATTTAGTAGTGCCTGTCCAGGATTCAAATCCAATATTTCTAAATGAGTATACATGCGTCGTACTACTACGCAAATAATAGTAGCAATAAATATTGTACATACATTTCACTAAATAATATGTACAAATATCGGGAAAACGATATTTTCTACCACGCAAGTATAGTAAAAGCTCTTTTTAAAGCACTCTGGGGGTGTTACGACTTTTATCACAGGAAATCCCTCTCCTTTCTGCATAATTCATCGCTATGAAGTTGAAACCGAACCGAAGTCGTAAAAGAAATCGCTCTATGATTTCATGTCTTCGGGAAACTTTATACTTGTCTTTCTTTTGTATCAATGGCCGCTGCGGCCCGTGCTATATTAGCGCGCGCCGGTTGCATTTTAGGACTTTTTCAAGGCGCACTTAAAAAGAAAACATATTTATTTTCCCCTATAAATCTCTTTATTGATTTGATACTGAAGTTTTCTTTATATATTCATATGAGTATCTTTATGAATAAATTAACATTCATCATTCATTTATTCCCATTTAAAATCATTGAAATCTATAGTAATATTTACAGCGTTGTTAATGTTTATTGACGCCTTTATTCCTACTTATCACAGACTTTATTATATTGATATCAGCTTATATAAAATCAAAACCAGTGAGAAGTTCTCGTTAGAATATCTATGGGTGTTTATGACAATCGCTGATTCAAAAATAAGAGTAAATCCTTCTTTACATTACAAAATCATATTAAAAAAAACACTAACACTTTTCTATACACTTACGTATTGTATATAAAGTGGTGGGAAGGGATTGAAAATAAACGGCCCTGTCCTAATCACATGATAAACTTTTCGCTGATACGGTGTGATTATAATAAATAAAGCCAATCTTCCGCTAGAATGGACCATGTGCCAGTCTAATCCTCTAATAAATCATCATTTAGAAGGAATAATCATCATAAAGCGAAACGCGGGTGGCGAGTGGCGAACGACGACGTCCGATCGCTCCCATACATCATGTTGCGATTACATGTATCAAAAAAACATTACGCCAAATGGCTTTTATTATTTCGGGTGTTAGCGCGTGGTTTGTTCATATAATGAATTCACCATATTCTACCACAAATGCAGGAGCAACTCACTATACATAAAGCTTGGTTACTTGAAAAACTGAATTGGACAAGCTTATAACGAATTTATTCATTTGTTTATACAACAAATGTATCTTAAGCAATAATTTGTAAAAAAGAAAGTCTTAGCCAACTACAGATTGTACCTATAATAAAATAACCTTGTACTTTTTTTATTACTTAAAACAAATACATTGATCCATGTATGGAATTACAATTACGATCTAAACATTTTATGCAATATTGAAGTGAAACTTCTTTGGACGCATTAGGGTAAAATTTTTATGGATGAAACGCGTGATTAGCGTCACGAAGATGTGCAGCGTTTGTTATACTAATTAGTTTGAAGTTTAGGTAGTTTTAATATTTACAAATAACATGGCATTTTAATTTGCCACCTGCCATTCAATAAAATATAAAATAAAAATATTTCATCACCTCGATCAATTCAAAAAAATGTAATTAACAATTTTAACATTGACAAAATACAGGTGGTATTTTTATTTACAATTCGTCATTTGAAGTTCAATAAATTTTTCGTATTAATTTTCGATACTTTTAATATCTTAATGACAATAAAATTCACTGGATTCCTGAAATATCTTCCTTATGCCCTCCCTCTAAGTCTCGGAAATGTAAAGTTTTAGATTTGTATGAATATAAACAAGACTTAAAAATTAGTATGCCAAAGAAGTTTCGCTTCTGACATGGGGACTTTGTACGCACGCACTTTTTATTTTTATTATACTTTATTTGAATTATTATATAACATATATATCTAAAATTATTTTTATAGAGGTCAATAATTCGAGCATTCAATGGCATTGTTAAAGCGTACGTCAACTTTCATAAATGAAGACGCACTCAAAGAATAAGAAGAATTTATACTGAAAGGTTTATGACGTTGCTGTGCAGCAAATAATTCGCATTAAATTCAAGTTTTACCAGGTTTCAATGATACGATCCTAGATTATCATCGTTTACTACGTAGTGAGATCATATGACTCATAAGTTGTCAAAAATATGTAGTCGCCAAATCGCTGGAGGCGTATTCGTTGCACAAACGACATCAGTGTTCCCGATTAGACACTCGAATTAGACAGGGGTTCGAACAATATCGCTCCCTCAGAGCATTTCATGTTACCTCGCGACTAGCATATTATTAAAGATAAAACATTTTTTAACATAATTTTATTTAGTCTCCACATGAAAATAGATACCAATTTGCAGTCTGTGAATACCTACACCAAGATTAACAAAAAGTGAATGTTTTGAGAAACGTATGTATACGCATTACCAAGTATATTATTTATTTTGACATTACAAATAAGAGTGTAGCCCTTTGTGTCTTTTGTACCAATTTTGATGAATTATGTGTATGATAAAATTAATAAGTAGGTCTAAAGGGACAGATATATAACTTCGATAATTCCATCTAAACTAATATTATAAAGAGAAAACATTTTTGTTTTTGTATATAAGTATTTATGTTAGTAACGTGTTTACAGAAAAGCTACTGGACCGATTTAAAAAAAATTACCATTAGAAAACTCCATTTTCACTGAACGACATATGCTATATTATTTTCTAAAAAAATTATGATCCCTAATAAAAATGCATCAATGTAACCCACGGAGTAAAAAAATTAGTTACAAAAAATCTGCCATCGCGAGCGCTACGGAAACTATTGATGATAAAACAAAAAAAAATCTACAATATTATAGAAGGTTTCAATATCATAAAAAACTAAGTGAAATAAAACTTTTATATTGAGGAAAATAAATCTATCGTACTAATTAGCAGACTTTCCACTGCCACGAGATTGGTATCTACGCGGGTGAAACCACAGGGTATTGCTTGTTGATATATAAAGAGAAACTTTTTTATAAAATATTTCGATTCAAAATCGCTATCACTTTAAATACAACTTGGAAAGCGCCCTAGGCATCTTGAGTGCCCAAACTACGTTTTACTATTGGGTATTCGTTGGGGTTCGGACAATGTCGCGCACGTCCTGCACCGAGGGACATCGCAAAGCCAGCGACTGTGTACTATGTGACAAACATGATAATCAAAATTTACCGTATAGATATTTTTATTACCAAAAAGATAAGATATATAAACCTGAATGCCGTTAAAACAAAAAAAATATACTTAATAAAAATTGACTCAATAAACTATTTCAAAGTTGTAAATTTGAGAAATAAAAATATTTCTCACGAAAACATCGCTGCTTTGGATGAATAATGACAAAATCCAAAATTTTAGTTTATATTTTCTTGAGATATACAAAGCTGCAAGAGTGATGCATTGGCACCACAAAATATCTTTATTAGACTACAAGCCCATGGAAAAAATTAACCAGTGAAATTCACCAAAGTGAATAACGCTTACAAAGCTGTTACTTATTATAAAATAATTTTGAGCGCCTTGTCATTTCTTAGCGCTACAGGTGAGTACACGAGTAAATAAATATTTTTTTATCATAATATTTTTATTTGTTACCATTAAAATGTACGGCTATATGATACAACGTTAATATTAATAACATAGCAGTAATAACACGATAAATCCTAAATTACAGATAATTGCTGTAAGATCATAAATTTATGTATGGCAACTTTTTAAATAAAATGTTACTAAATATTACTGTTGTACCATATCGCCGTACATTTTAAGGGTAACATATAAAAATATTACGATAAAAAAAATATTTACTCGTATACTCACCTATACCGCTAAGAAATGACGACATAGCGATCAAAGTTATTTTATGATATAGTAACAGACCTCTAAGCGCTATTGACGTTGGTTCATTTCACTGGTTAAAATTTTCCATGGGCTTGTAGTCTATATGTTATTGGTTGATTCAAACGTGCAGTAAAATTATGAGTAGTGTTATTGTTCACTTTTTAAACCTGCAAGCCCTTCAATTATACTCGCCGGTATGATTCAGTACACGTATTCACAGTCTCATCTATATATCAGGCAATATACCCGTTGACAACAGTCACAAATTATTTCTAAATAATAAAATAAAACACATGATTTAAGAGTATATACGACCTCCCAATATATTTTTCTAAAATTTTATTACAATAGCTCAACCCTAATACTTGCAAATTAAAAGGCGCGGCGAGCCCTAGGGACTTCTATTTTATGTCGGTAAAGATTTGCGGAGGGTTCTGTCAGTTCCCTACTCCGAACACGCTGCAATCGATCATTAATTATATTTAGCATCTAATATTTATGCCACATGTTGCCTTTGCTGATATTACAATGACAATGCCCTTTTAATAATTAGAGTGCAGACTTACGAAATTAGATATTAGGCGTTTAGCCCTTTTATTTATATTACTCTAACAGCAATAACTTGCCTTAGCCTTGAGATATCTTTACTGCGTTTTTAACAAACTAATAACTGTAAAATACTAGCTAACGCTCATTGCGTTGATAAAGTCATATTCTAAGTATGATAACGCCATCTCGAACAACTAGTACACTACAATTTGTTCATGTGTAGTTTTTTTCAGCAAAAACAACATAAGTACGAAGCTAATTTTGCATGATAATAAAATTTTAATTATTGCTTATCCTATATTTAAGATGTATAATTACAACAATAATACCAAGTGTTACAAACCGGGAAAGGGCCTGGTGACTTGAAGCACAGATTTAATCTAGTTCAGGCACCAGTCCCCACATTATAAACTGCACATAATTTATATTTTTACTAGTAAGAATTTTTTTATAATGTATTGTAATGTCGAGAAAATAAATATTCATTCATTCATTCATTCATTCATGTGATTCCATATCGATAAGTCACGTGGACTTATCGATATATTTTAGGCTGTCATCCTGTTCTCATACGTAACAAATTTACAATACGACGCGAGTTGTTTTTTACATCGGTTATTTTTATTAACCTGAGCTGTATTCAAAATTTGAAACTTCTACGTCATCAAACATTGACACGAGTGAAATACCGCAACTGCTCGCGAAACACAGATAAAATGGGTGAAATGTACATCACACGACCCGTTTGTTCTATCTTCATGTGTGATAACTAGTTGACGATAAACCTGCAAGGCAACAATAATTTCCTGCAATCACACATTCGCAACGGGAGGCAGAATTCTAGTGAGCGAGTGCGAGTGTAGATAAGCATCTGCTGAGTGGTCCCCTTGTGTTTTCCGATCGACGCACGCTCTGTGTTGCTATTAATTTCTGAACCCTGTCACAAAGCTAATACAGAAGCTTGGACATAATGTGATTATATTTGCAAGTGAAATTGGGATAACGATATAATTCCACGCAGATATACGGCGTTACAGGAAAATTTTGCTCTGCACGCACCGATGAATGTAACAAATCATGAGGATTGCAAATGATGAAACGAATAATTGTTTTTTATAGCTAATTATATCTTCATATAAACGTTATGTATCTTAAAAAAAAACTAAAGTTGCCATATTATACTAAATAAAACGTATAATCATCCGACTACACGATTATCATTATTACTCACCGGTTGATACTAATCTCCTTTGATTGCAAGTGTCTACAAGTTCATGAAGTTGCCTTATTATTTGCTTATACAACAGAATAGCTTCTTTTCGATAGCTCCTTTTCTTGGCAGTACGTCTTCGCTGGTAGAATGATGATGAAACAAAGTTAGTACTTAAAAAAATAAAAAAAATAGTATGACATATGGCGACATATTATCGCAAAAGAAACCAAATTTAATTCATTCAAAATCATAAAATAATATTTTTACATCGTAGCTCTCTGTTTTTTTCGACTACCAAATGACGATATTGAAAAATGGATGTCAATTCAATGTTCAAAAAATGCATAATTATGAAATATCAATGCAATGAGTTATACTATACTCACCTACATAACGTAATAGAGTTATAAGAATTACAGTTTATATTTAATAGTAACTTTATACGGTGGTTTATGCATACAGTTCATTCGTTTATACGTTAACATTCCAACCGTCTCGATTCAAATACATGTCGACCGCAGAATTCAAACTAGTCGGTGTATGCTTATTACAATAACCATTAAACACATACTGATGTGATATGGTATGCAAAAGTCTAAAATATCGTATTTCGTGACAGATTCAATATATAAAATGACATAAACGGAATCGGCACTTCCAACAACAGATCGTTCCAAAAATTTAAAGTGAGGGGAAACGTTAATAAAAATTCCAGTCTGAAACAACAAATTAAACGAAGCCGAGCCACTCGAAAAGCCATAAGTACCTACTCGTCTCAATTGCCATCGATAAGAAATCCAAGCCGTGCCAATGTATTCCAGTCACGTTTCGGCTTACGGTTTTTTTTTCGGTATGCTACAGTGGCCTTTAAAACGAATTGACTCTAAAATTCTTCAGAATGAAATGTTGTCGGAGTTTTATTAAATCGAGTGTAACCATTCCTGACATTACGCAAATGGTGGGTCCTCCCCTACATCTGTCGCAGGGATGCACCCCCTTAATAAGTGTTAACGCTCGCCGGCTGCGATGAACACTCCCGGCAAGCTAAATCTCTACAAATTCTTGATACAAATTAATGCCGCGCAAGGACTCCGTGAATTTCGGCAATTTTGTTATATATTGCTACTTATTACATAACTTGAAAAATTTATACTAGAGTGGTTAGGAAACCCTTTGGACTCGATGAGAAGCAAGGAAGTATGAGCTATACTTGTAGGTAAATGCACTTGAGTAAATGACATACTTTCGCGACCTAAGTGGCCACACTGCGTCATTGCGGTTTGGCAGGTGTATAAGTCTTAAATTTCAGGTTTCTACATTCTACTTCGGTATTATACACATTGTCGCAAAGTTTAATATATGGTGTACAAATATTTACGTTTCGACTATATTATTATAAATATTTGTGTACAAGTACTCGAAAATATCTTAATTTAATAACTAAATCAGTGTTACGCGTCAATATCGCAATAAATGTTTTAATTAAATAAGGCGTAAAGAGCAGCCCTTACATTAGTTCTTATTTATATCAAAATATGGCTTCGACAAAAAAAATACAACATACTATTTATTCTATGGTATCTAGTCTAAGAAAACCGACACTCCTCTCAAATCACTCTCTTGTTTCTTAAATGATTCAAATATTTAAGTTATTTTCTAAATGACATTGATTTTTTACACAGGGTAAATTGTGCTTTTTAATATCTAATTTTTCAAACAATGTGTAATTCATACGTCAACATTGCTACGTGTATGTTAGTATAAACAATCAAGCAGTAAAGTCAAGCTATTAGAAATCATAATTGAATACAATATCACACAATACAGCTTCCAAAAGCAGAACTGTATAAGTATGATGTTCACAGCTACCTCCCTTATATTAATGAGCGACTATAAATCGTCAGCAGTGACTGCATGAGAACTTAAGCCGGCTATATCACGAGACACGCAACATTGACATTGTAGATGTAGCAATTCATTTCCATTTTTCAGACCATTAAGCGTCGACTATAACACGAGAACGAAGCGGACGCGGACGGTGTAAAATGAAAACCGGGCGAAATAGTTCGGAACTGGTATCATCGCTGCAAATGTAAATGAACAATTAAAGCTTTCGCAGTGGCCAGGGACAATGATGATAATTATTTTAGTTTGCTGTCGACGCGGTTGTCACTCGACACCCGTTCGCTCGCTGGAATGCTCCTCGAACCCCATTTTCGCCATTAAACAGCGACACTTCTGCTGTTCGTAAATTATTATCAGCTAGGGCTTTCATTACTTGGCTCCGTAACAAAGGAACTCTACAAATGTAGGCACGGCGTGATTTAACTTCAACAACTTTGATTCCACTACGCCTTCGCCCCTATTGTTCCGCGCCGAAAATCATAGTTCATATTAGGTGCGAGGTAAAATCTTGATTAATTCATCACGTTGTTATCGGTTCCGCTCGAAGAACTTGTCTGAAAGCCACTGTTACGCTTAGAATAATTGCATTGATAAAGTTTCTTGTAAGACGTCAACTTTAGGTTCTTGAATTAGTTAAACTTCGTAGCTTTTTAGTATTCCTTATTAGTATAAAGAAAATGGCGATAAAATTATTTTTATAATAACAATGCTCTTTAGCATCTTCATTAGTAAAATCAACACGAGTCCTCGTGTCAATTAATATTAATATTAGCCTTTCCATTCAAAAAATATAGCGGTTATACAGCAGCTGCAACTCTTCTAGCAAGGAATTTAAATCTGGGAAGAATATTCTATGTTTGCCTATCAGTGCCAGGCAGCTGCCAAGGCTAAAAGCTAATAGAGGCCTGGTATCTACAATGTGGAAAAGCAGTTGGGCGTAATTAAAACCCATCCTTCAGAGTCCTAATTCCCAGCAGATGTGGTTCTCTAAGAGTTAATGAAATTGGCGACGAGACAAGGTTGCTTCAGCAACTCTATACTACATTTCTGACTATATAATCACCTTCAATGCAATGAGATAGTTCAATATCGTAGCAGATACATACCGTTAGACTGGTATATTTTTTAATGTTTCTGATCTTTTAACCGGATTTTCTATACCTATCTTAATATCCCTGTTTAGATTTTTTAATTCGTCACACCGAATTGCTTCCATGCTAGAGATAAATAATAATGTAACAACATAGCACAGAGTAAGCATCAATTTTTTATTTCATTTTAACAGTATCTATTTTTCATTACAATTAACCTGTTTGTATACGTTAGAACTGTCTCTTCCATCACTCATAGTTTCCCATAAAAATCAATATTTTAAAGCATTAAAACATAATAGATTAACGTAACAGCGAAGTGACACGTTGGACATTGAGCGAGTCGTTAATGAAATTTCATTGATTCAAAGCTCATTTGGGTAGTGCGGCGAATGCCTATACATCGGCCGCGCGAGAGTCCTCGCGAATGGAAATGGTAGCAGTCGGCTCTCGCGGAATGCTTTTAGCGCGAGTAATTCAGTTAAAAGCGTAATTTACGACTAGCCAAATTACTGACATGACCATGTACGCTCTGATATGAAGCCATACATTTGCCATTGAGCATTGAGCATTGAGCGTACAAAGTACACATGTCTGAAGTGAAACTTCTATGGCAAAGTAATTTTTAATTCTTGTTTATATTTCCGAGATTTAAAGGGAGGGGAAAGGAAGATATTTTAGGAAATCAATGAATTTAATAGTCATTAAAATATTTAGTGTCGAAAATTAATACAAATAATTTATTGTAATCTCAAATGACGAATTGTATATAAAAATGCCACGTGTTTTTTGTCAACATTAGAAATTATTAATTAAATTTTGTTTTTGAATTTGAAATATAGAAATGAGAATTTATGAAATATTTTTATTTTATATTTTATGAAAAATAGTATATTAAATTATTAAATGACGGATGGCAAATTATTTGTAAATTTCACATATTGTTTGTAAATATTATAACTACCTTACTTCCAAACAAATTAGCAAAAAAAATTTTTGTGGCGCTAATCACGCGTTTTATCCGTAATAATTTTACCCTCATCTGCCTAAAGAAGTTTCACTTCAAAAAGCAGTTAATGTGGATCTCCAAGAAGCCCTACATTAAAAATTTAACAGTGCGGAGAAGTTTATTTGTATTCCATTGTACCATAACTATTAAATATTATTTTGGACATATATCTGGTGACCTGGTCATGGATCACATCGCTTAACCGGCGTATTACAAACTCGACAATAATATATATTATTTTTTCTATCTGTGGAATGAATATACGCGATAGAAACATTATTCATTGGGTTGTGTCTCCGAAATAACACAATTTGCTCTATTTCATGTTCACATCTGCTCATTATATTTCTCTGCTTCTTTATTACAGAATTAGCCATGTAAACAAGCATACCGAGCATATTTAGATAAATTCCAAAGCCCATAGATAACTGTGGAATAAGCTGTAATACAATTTCGTAGCCGTTTAATAGAGCTTTTTTGTTGTTGATAGGTCAACGTATGTTTGCAGTCTCCCCCGATAATAACTGATGATATAGTCTTATATTAGTATCGCGCTAATCTAGCAAAAGATAATATACTTCTTAATGCTTTCTACACAGCAACGCAATATTTTGATTGACAGCATGTCTTCGTTATCAGGGTAGTAGAACAAAAGAATATGAACTCAAATCAAATATCGGTAACATAAAAGAATATAAACCATATAATATAAACCAAACGATACCGAAATCGGACAGAAGAGTTTATAAAATATTCCAGGGTGGATTTTGTTATCCTTTTTCTACTTATTATTTATAGTTAACTAGCAAACCTGGCCCGTCGTTTCTGTGTCTGAGGTTTTTATTTAAGGTTTTAAATAGACAAATAATTTGCAATAAATAAATATTGCGACTATAAATTAAGATGCAAGCTATCCTATCTTTCGAGTAGGATCAAACTGCACACTGTGTAAAAATTTGATTAAAATCGGTTACGTAGCTTAGGAGTCCATCGCGGACAAACAACGTAACACGTAATTTATATATATTAAGATATATCAAAATTTCAATACTTCACTAAAGAAATTAAATTCGGTATTACAAAATTTACTGATAATATTTTCAGGCAGTTCTTATAATTGTCATTACTAGTCACTTATTAAAAAATACAATTTCAACTATTCATCACTCGCACGATAAATTTCCGAAACATTACTAAACAGGGTCATATGGAATAACATAAGATAACAAAATGTTATAAGTGATTTAGACAGAAACAAAACATTTCGTTCTTTATAACCTTAGATCGTACAAATTCGGTAGGAGTTGTTCAAATTCGTCAACGCCCACCGACCAAATTAATGAAATAATGGAGCAATGATGAGATCCTTCTGGATAATTCATATCTTAAGAGTACATAAATACTAAGAGTATAAAAAAGCTCAGCATAACTTTCAATTTCATAGAAAAGATATTTAAATTTGTAAAGACTTCAGCAATTAGAGGAGATACGTATATAACTAAGTTATCGACAAAAAAGTAGACTAGTATCTAACCGATGGCAGTATTTTAAAGTTAAATTTTTTTTATTTTAATATATTCAAAAATAATAACTCGATCAAAAACCAGTAAAAATCTCATTTATTCTTTCTCTTGTAAATAGGTTTTATAATTATATTCCATTGCCTGTAAAACGGAAATGAACTCCAAACCTTTTTGTTATTTAAATTTCTACTATATATTACATTAAAAAAATGTAATTTTTAATAATTTTTTTCATTACTAACAGGTAAGCGCTTATATAAGACTATTATCAATTGAGTTTTAAGAAAATAGCAATAAGATAATCATATAAATGAAACAATATTTATTTATTTTCGTTGTCATGTTCATCTAACTACATTCTAACACTGCATAATTTTATACAAAGCATCAAGAAATGTAAAAACCGTGACATAAAATAGAGCTATACTAAAATTTTATTGTAGTAACGAATAAATATATATATATATATATATATATATAAATAATAACCACTTAACAATAAATTAAAATATAAGTACGTAAAATCACGACGATATAATCAATTCAAGACCTATTCACGTATTTTTGTAGACAGAGGCCACGTCCAATTCTACATGCCATTAACTTATTAGTTCAGTCCAGGAAATGGCTATCCGAAATTCGAACTCCTAATATTCCTTCGAATATTAAAATGCGGACCGAATGTAGGTTATAAGACTACACTTGCATGTATTTATTGGATAACGGCCAGCAGAGGTTTATGCCAGTTTTATTAACAGTTATATAACATAATTGTTTGTACAGTCGGAATCTCACCTGACGGCAATGGTTTTATATTTTTAAAGCAGTAAGTGTAAATTATAAACCGCTTGTACTAGAAAGCCTTTGCTATTATGGCTACAAAGTTGGTGCCAGGAATTGCTATGGCAATGTTTTTTACTACTGACAAGTTAGAGCTTGGCTATGATCTCAGCAGATAGGAAATGTTGATATAGTCTAAGATAAAAGCGCACGAAACTAGTTGAGAGATAATTTACCTCACCATTTTTTTCAATTGGTGTCACGTCTCTGCTGGTTTTCATGAATGGAGGCTTCGGAGAGGGAGCGGGACAACGCAATGGCATCATCTGCCTGAAGAAGGACAGCGGAGAGCGGGAGATGCATCTTCTGTCCTTTTAACCTGTCGTGATTGCGGACTTCTAGGGCCCCAGAGAGTAATGTCCCCATCGAACTTCTGATTCCCCAGCTCAGGATACGGTGGGTCCCACCGGGCTTCAAAGGGCATTATTTTTCAGGGAGTTCCAAACTCCTGGCTGAAGGTACAACGGGGGAAAAGTAGGGTGGTTATTAGAAGCAGCTAAACTCTCCCTTCAGACCAGACCTAAACAAATTAGAAAGTATAATTTTCTAAATTTGCTCACCTGGTCATCAAACCCAGGACCTCTATAATAAGCGAATACTCGTACCATTATCTAGAAATACCATCGAGAGGCGCATGTAATGAATAGTACTATTTTAATATCAATAATTTCTTTTTGTTTACAATGTTCTTATGTTGAATATACAATATGTTATTGAATCAATTCAAATGTGTGGCATTAAATTTAAGTTTAACTCTCCTGTTTTTCTTATTAAATCTATAATACGTAGTGCTTTATCGTAGTTTTACACATTTCAAAGCTATAACGTAAAATTAAATAAGATTTCTATTTTTATTTACACAGTAGAATATTTCTTTTTTTTGTAAAATGCTTAAAATATACATCCCAGTAATTAATTCCGTAAAATAATCATGTATTTTACGATATTTATTTCTGCCATTTTCAATGATAGAATTAAATGAACGCAAAATTTCAATTTATAAATTGTCTTCTTTATTTCATCAATAGTAATTGATGGTAGAAAAAGATATAATCAATCATTAAAACATTTTTTTATGATGTCCAATTTGACGTACAGAAACAATTTTGTTATAAAACTTTACACCGCACCATGGTAATTTAATGTCAAATTAAATCCATATAAATTTACAACCTGGTACATTTGCTGATTTTGCTCCTCAATTTAACCTTTCAAGGTTAAAATACGGATTTTCTATAACTTCTATATAAAAAAGAAGTGTCTGTTTGTAATATCAGAATAATAATTATGGGAATCTTTATGTGGTACATATTGCACACTAAATCTATCTACACAAATTTTTGAATTTATATTTGTTTGTTTATTTATTGCCACTGATCTCCAAAATATCTCCGTATAATATTGTGTTGGCGAAATTCACGCGGAAGTGGGCTGTTTGCCTATTTCCAGTAATCTCCGAAATGCCCGGATAAATTCTGATAAGGATTATCATTTCATAAATTGCTGTCATAATAACTAAGCTATGCAGGATTTATCTCAGTTTCCATGTTCTTACCAAAATACCAGGTGTATTAGTAACGTCACAATGAGCCACAGCAAATGTCAGCTAGTAGCCGAGCTGTTTCGTTTTAAAATATTCATATTATCAGAGTTAACTGTAAAAATCATATGAAGACAAACGTGCTACCGAGAGAGGAACACCGTTCAGTTGTCATAGTTGGTGTCTAACTCAGCCCTGAATAAATGTTTTCTTTTCCTCTTTACCTACCTGAATTAGTAAGGGTGTTGTCACCATTGCCTGTAGAGGTATCAACATCGGCATGCACCTCCACACCGACGGTAATCGCCAATGCACATGCCCACGCGCATATCGGCAGCAACTTTGCATATTGCAATACACCCCAACCTATCAACGCCTGGGATTTAGCCATCGCACATCACCAACTCCAAATTCAGTTATTTGTTTTTGAATAAAATTCACTTCTTAGATAAAAATCTATATATAATATTTCTTTTTAAATATTGCTAACTACTTTTATTGCTAACTATATTAATAACTTTGAAAAAGTTTATCAGTTTTCCGACGTAGTTTTATAGTTCGTGACGCACGAGGTTTTCGAGCGTGTGGAATATGTGCCGAGTAACGACGGTATGACAGCGAAGTCGCGACGGTACTGTCCGCGGGTCCACATTGCGGCCACGACCGGCTCCTGCGGAGTCCCATCGTCTCACACCCGACCATGAGGAGGGCCGCTGCGCGCGCATAGTCTTCGGTGGCCAATGGCACGCGGGGGAGGGCCCGCGCGTAAGACGCACCGAAGTATATGCGAAGGCCTATGTACAGTGATGATAGCGGACAGGTGGTTTCGCGGCTGTAATTAGGCGTCTGATAAGTTATTGCTACCTAGATAAATATGTTTTAAAAGCTTAACGATTAAGATAACCCGAAGAAACGCATTTTCTCTCTCCTTCACATCTACTCGCACAAATTTGGCAAACTCTTGGCCTGTTCTACAAACGCGCAAACTCATTTGAATCTTAATTTAAATATTGCGGAAATTTCGAACTTCCGTATATATTATAACATCTGGCCCTTAACAACGTAACTATCGAAGATTGCTAACGCTTAAAAAAATTATGAGAATGACGTTTCATATCGAAAAATAAAACGTGATTCCCATACATTTTTACACTTCAAAATTTTAAATTTCTTATTGCAATTAAATGCCTCCTGTGAAAAAATTAAAACTATACTCATTAAAAAAAACTAAATGTTATACAAAATTTAATGGCATTGAATTTCTATATGAAACTTATTTTGAAAAAAATCTTATTCTAAACGGTGATAAAAAATTAAAAGGTCCTGCAAATTTTTTTTTTAAATAAATTGATGTTATGTTTCGTATATTCTCTGGTAACTTATTGTAAATTTTGATAGCCATAACGCAAATGCTTTTATTAGAAAATGTGGTTTTATGACCTGGAATCTGAAATTTTTCCCAACAACAAATCCCAAAAAGAAATAGATGAGTATTGGGAAAGTGTGAGTGATACGTTGAATGAATGTGAACCGAATGAGCGAATAATTATGTTAGGAGATTTTAATGGATGGGTAGGTGTGAAACGTGATGGATATGAAAGGACTCTTGGTATGTTTGGTGACAAACGGGTGAATGAAAATGGACGAAGTTTGCTTGGAATATGTGTGGAACATAGTCTTTTTGTGGCAAACACTATGTTTGAGCACAAGGGGATTCATGTGTATACAAGGGAAGAAGGGAATGCTAGAAGTATGATTGATTTTGTAATTGTGGACGAAAAACTGAAGAAGAAAGTTCTAGATGCTCGAGTATACCGCGGGGTCGACATCGATACTGACCACTACCTGGTTGTTGCCCGAATCGGTGGTCTTTTTAATCGGTGGCGCCATAGAAAGAAGGAAACTTCGAGCATTCTTGAACGAATAAAAGTGGAGAGATTGCAAGAAGAGGATGTTAGAGAAGAATATCTGAAAAATTTGAGTGGGCGATTCAAGAGTGAAGACGAAGGAAATGAGATTGAAAGTTTATGGAATAAATTTAAAGATGGAGTGGTTGGTGCTGCTATTGATGTATGTGGCGTGTCTAAAAGGAGGAAAGGTAAGGAAGTGAAGAATTTGTGGATGGACAAAAATGTTCAAGCAGCTGTGTGTGAAAAGAAGAAAGCTTGGTCCGATTGGTTGGCTACAAAAGCGAACCAACGAATGCAAAAGGCAACGAATGATGACGTAAAAAAGGCAAGAATGGAATACAAAAGGGTGAAAGTAATCGTGAAAGAAGCTGTAAGAAAGAAAAAAGAAGAATACAGTGATATGTATGATAGGAGACTTTCTGATGATTTTCAGTCAAACAAAAAGTTTTTCTGGAAATCAATACAATTTGCCCGAGGGAGATCTACTTCCTCGGAGCTTTGTAAAATCAGAAGTTTAGATGGAAGTTTAATAAAAGGAGAAGAATGGATATTGAAGAGATGGAAGGATCATTTTGAAAGTTTGTTTGAAAGAAATGAAGCAGAGGTAAATATGGCCTCTGCGGATAGCAATGAATGTAAGACAAGTGATAGCGAGATTAGTATGGATGACATCATGAAAGCGATAAAAGGTATGAAATCAGGTAAGGCTGCTGGGTATGACAGAGTGTCAGTCGAGATGCTGAAGGCTGGCCGCGGGATTGTGGTAGCTCAGCTGTACTGCCTTTTCAATATATGCTGGGAGAAAGGTCAAGTCCCAAGAGATTGGAGCAAGGCCGTAATTGTCCCTCTATATAAAGGAAAAGGGTCACAGCAGGAGTGCAAAAATTACCGCGGTATCAGCCTTCTTAGTGTCGTCGG
>JACTOM010000929.1:8004310-8063930 GCA_015832385.1 Elymnias hypermnestra
TTATGCAGCCTACTAGAATTTACAACAAGTTTGTTTTTGTTTCGTAAGTTATATGATATACATTCACTCTTTTTATTAAAAGAGTCAATGTTTTTGTGTACATACAACAAGTTTTCTAATATATATACGCAGTGAACTGTCATTATGTTAACTGCCTTGAATTTGTTTCTTAGCGACTCTCTTGGACCCATATTGTAAATCGCACGAACGGCCCTTTTCTGCAGCACAAATATTGCATCTATATCAGCAGCATTACCCCAAAGTAGAATACCGTATGACATAATGCTGTGAAAATAGCTGAAATATACCAGTCTGGCAGTATCAACATCTGTCAGACGACGAATTCTTTTAACTGCGTAAGCCGCAGAGCTGAGCCTGTTCGATAGACCACTTATATGGGGCCCCCACTGTAATCTGTTATCTAACGTAATGCCTAAGAAAACGGTACTGTCTACAAGGTCTAGTTCCTCATTATTAAGTTTAACAATGGTTTGCATTTGTTTAACATTAGGCAGACTAAATTTAATACATTTTGTTTTATTTGCGTTGAGCAATAAATTATTAGCTTCAAACCATTGTACCACTTTATTGAGAGAGCTGTTTACGTCGTCATAATTTGTTTGTCGCCTATTAATCTTAAACAACAGCGAAGTATCATCAGCAAACAGAACAATCTCATGATCACCCTTAACAATTCCTTCGGGCCCCAATGTTCATCAGTCCGTCGGACTATGTGCCCCGCCCATTGCCACTTCAGGTTCGCGATTCGTAAGGCTATGTCGGTAACTTTGGTTCTATTACGAATCTCCTAATTTATGATTTGATCACGTAGAGCAACTCCGAGCATAGCCCTCTCCATCGCACGCTGAGTAACTTTGAGCTTTCGTATGAGGCCCATTTATTTAACAGCCTTCTACGCGTTATTCACGTTGGTTTTTTCACCGGTTAATTTTCTCCCAGCGCTTGTAATCCTACAGATTGACTAGACCTTACAATCCGATAAAAAACTGTTTTGCGGGTGAAACTTCATAGTTCAAAGGTGAAGCCACAAATCCTCAAAGTAGCAAATCAAAAATGTTGCCTAGAAATTACATTACTTATACTCTCAGAACGTCCCATCCCCGTAAAAATGTAGTAGAATAACAATAACATGTAGTTTATATTACTTTTAGCCTCGGTTTAGCAACTTTTTCCTAAATGAATAGACTCCAGATTATATAACTATTTACAATTTTGCACATTAACATTAACAAATAAAAGCCATTTCTTACAACATTGAAAGCATGTTTTTAACGCACTATATAAAAAGGAACCTTTAAGCGTTTTGCGTGAGCTGTCAATAGATGAGGCTGTACAATTTTTACCAAAATAAATTTCATTAAAATATGGTTTTGGAAAAACAGTATTAACTCCAAGGGTGTACCTGAATTTCATTCTTTTTGTTATTATTGCTGACGGGTTAATGCTCGACGGTGACCACACCTGATGTTAAGTGATGACAAAATCTAAGATGGAAGCGCGCTAATCTTTGAAGAGGCAATCTACTTTTTATGGTTTCTACACAGCATCGTACACAAAACTCTTTGTTTGGCGGTAAGTCTTTGCTGGAAGGGTGGTAAGTAGCCACCGCCGAAGCCTCCACCAGTCTAGACTCAAATTAGAAATTTTTATTTCCTAAAATCGCCCTACCGGGCTTCGAACCTGGGACAGCTGCTAGCAAAGCAAGTACTGCGCCAGCGAGGCCGATAGAAAGGTACTTTGTTAAGATACATAAGCATAAAGTATGGACATAATGTTTCTGCGTTACGTTGCGTGAGTCTGGATCCGGAAGTCAAGATATTTGACAGCCCTTTCAACCGGCAACGCGCAACAGCCCTACTGGCTCCAATGGCCCGCCTGGGCAATGTATGAATACGCCGTGAACCGTTTTATATATTTTTACCGTATTAATTATACTAAGTAAAATAGCACCAATCGCGTTATACAATGCACACATTACGGACTTGACTGCTTCGTTCGCCTACAATGAGCTACTAATGACACAACCCCAAGCTCAGTTCCGAGTCGTATTTCTAAAGTTTTTATTCAAGAGTTAAAAAGCACTTTTGAATCGTCGGTAGTCTGTCCATTGGTAACAAATCTAACACAGGTTCGGACAGTTGAATCTGCTGAGAAGAAACCGGGCAGAAACTCTGCGGCTACTCATTTAAATTTAGTTATCAGACACTTAATCTGTTTCTGATGATAAAGTATGAGTATAAGGTAAGTAGAAAATACAATGGCTTCTGGACTGGCTAAACTAAGAGTGAACACTAGAGAATCATAACATCAGAGTGGATTCAATTTCTCAGAGATACAACGTCATGACAAGGGGTTATTGTCACAGACAAAGTATTTGAAACAATATTAATGATACCTCCTTGATGCTGGAAAGTTTACATAATCAAATCAGACTAATCGATTAATTGTATGTTTTGTATGTGCAGATGGATTCAAAAATGGTTTTGGTGATCTGATTTGTCATATTTTCACACGATAGTGAACTAATTATTTATAATCGACATCATTAATTAAACTATAAGAAAAAAAATTGGCTGTGTGTAAAGTCGGTAATCTTACTTGACACAAGAAAACACTGATTAAAAATAGTTATTGTAATAAACAATGGAATTAGGCCGAACGCGCCTCGCTATCGATTGTTTCACGCTTTAGCAGGAACACTCGATTCAGGCGGAACGTCATGAGTAGGGGAAAAGGGCTCTTCCAGAAAACCCAACGTATAGGGAAACCGTCAAAAAAGGAGATAGACGGTAGGCGGTGTTTATACGTTAAAAGGCAAACATATATTACTTGAAATATATACATATATATAAATACTTATATACATACTAATACGAATACATATATATATATATATATATATATATATATATATATATATATACAATAAATAAATACATCTAATGAATAGATGCATATAAAGATATATAATGCATTTTTATCCATGGCTGCATATTATTGCGACAAGGAGAGATAGTGCTCCACTACACGTTCCTTGAATGTGGAGATACTTTGGCACTGGCGAATTTTGACAGGAAGCGCGTTCCAGAGGTTAATTGCACAAATCGTAAAGGATTTACGGAAAAATTTTGTTTCACAGTATTGCGACTGTAGCGCCAATTCTTCAGCACGGCGTGCATTAAGCGTAAACTCGAATTTTATCTTTTAGATAACGCAGTTTTTGGGGTAAACAATACACAGTACAGAAGAGTGAGAATGTGCAAGTTCCAGCGAAGTCTGATTGGAAGCCACTTGAGCTTTGGAACACTTGAGAACGAAATTCTGACATGGTCATATTTGCGCAAGCCAAATATTAACCGAATGGCGGTGTTTTGAAGTCGCTCAAGTTTATTCAACTGCTCCTCGGTGAGATCTGGGAAGCTTGCGTCAGCGTAGTCGAGAATACTGAGTAGTGACTGTGCTAGCATAATTTCATCACGTCAAAAATGATATTGACATTTTTAACGTGATGCTACCTTTGACGTTTAACTAACAATCTGTTGTTGTAGATATTAAAGTAGCTGCTTCACCGCCATGCCGTTTTAAAGACAACAAAAAAGGAAAGTTCAAAATTGATATTGTCAAAGTCTCCTGTGTGTCTTTTCCACTTACGTGACATTGGCAGAGTGCGCAGTGCTGTTCTGGTACTACTATATGCCAAAATTTTAATAATAATAATACTTTCATATTTTTAGTATGCATCCACCGAAATTTTTTATATAGCTTCAAGATATATTGTATTCATATTTATGAAAACAATTTCTTAATAGACTATGAATATTTTTAACTATAAAGTTATAAATAAAAGGTCAGCGTTTATTTACTTAAAAATTTATTAAGTCATTAGCTTGTATGTCATTATGCTAACTTATTCTAAAACCAAATTAAACGGTAATGCCAGTTATCCGCCTTTCTTCCACTTTTCCCCTGGTGTATATTCAGTCATTGGTTTTCCTGATATTCCACATGTGCCAATCCCAACTCGTCCAGTTAAGTTATCGGGTGATGCAAAAATGCTTTTTGTTCTTACTCCAGGTTTCTTTGCAGCTTTGGAATGAAATGACAGCCATTTATTTTTTTCACTTTCCCTTTCTTCTTCAATCTGTTTAAACCTTTGCTGCTTTTTTTGCTTTTTCTTTTTTAAATATTCCCTATTGTATCCTTTGCCATGCCTAAAATCAAAATTTTTAAATTTGTTATCTAGATAAATTCGAACACAATTCGCTATATTCAATATTGCTTATTCAAACATTGATGGGACAACAAAGATTTATAATTTCTCTATGTAACAACTTGATAAGTTAGATTTTTGTAGTGAAAACTTCTTAGGCACTCTATGCATTTTATTTTGCGATTATTGAATGAATCAGTGCTCAAACACTTGGCTATGTAAAAAAAAAAATAGTTTTATTTGGTATTATCGACCTTGCCTTAACAAAGTTAACACTTCTATTGTGTGGTCTTAAGAACACCACTTTTTTTATAGACATAAACCAATGAGCACGTATATGATTCATCTGATTTCAAACACTTTCTATCAATCCATGAACAAGATATCATAGAAGTATAATATTATACACTAAGCATTATGTGTCTTTATTTCATTTTGGTTATTCTTTATTTATTGAAGACCCCTTACAAATAAAGTCAATTCAAACTTTATAAATCATGTTTTTGTCAATGTTATGATTGTACATATATCGTTTACCAACCTAATCTGGGTTTGTTTTAATAGGTATAAAGCTATTAAAACATTGTTTAAAAAAACACACTACTACTATGAGATTTGGACCTTTAATTTGACTCTTTATATGTAGAGGTTGTTAATATGTTAAAAGAATAATGCCTCTCATTCAAAGAAAAACTAGAAAAAACCCCTACGCGTCACTTTATAAATGCTCGGGTGTATTTGTTTAAAATTTAACCCCATAAGTATTTTTGCTGCAGTACAACCAATATAGGTTAAGAATGAGTGAATTACTCATCAAATGTTTACTCTATGTTGATGATCAAGTAATACTTGCATCATCTGCTAATGAGCTACAGGAGATGGTAAATATTATGAAAGAGAAAGGAATGAGAGTAAATGTAAACAAAACGAAAGTCATGCTTTTTGAACAAGATGAATCTATGATGAATGGCAATATTTTGATAGATGGGGAACAAATAGAAGAGGTGAATGAATTTGTATACTTGGGATCTATATTTACAAAAGATGGAACGTGTGAAAGTGATATTGAAAGGAGACTAAATGCAGGGAATATGGTAAATGGTGCTCTACACACCTTTATGAATAGCCAGATGGTGTCTCAAAGGGCTAGACTCTGTGCATCCTGGAGTGTTGGTGCCAACATTTATGTATGGTAGTGAAAGTTGGGTATCGCAGAAGAATCACAAAAGTAAAATAAATGCAGTAGAGATGAGAGTGTTGAGAAGTATTAGTAGATCAAAACTGAGTGACAGAGTATGAAATAGTGTGATAAGAGACTGTTGTGGTATAAAAGAAGACATAGTGACTAAAATTGAGAAAGGTATGGTTAGTTGGTTTGGGCATGTAGAGAGAATGTATGAAAGGAGACTAACAAAAAGGATTTATGAGTCAAGAGTGAATGCGAAAGTTGGAAAGAGAAGACCAAGGCAAACGTTCCTGGGCCACATCCAGAACATTTTAAATAAGGGCCAGGTCAAGAGTACTCTAAACCAATGAACTTGTATGACAGGTTTAATGAGAATGAAAGAAGCGAAGGAGATATGCAAGTGGCAAGTGGAAGGACGTTGTCTCTGCCTACCCCTATGGGTATGAGGCGTGAGGCGATGGATGTGTGTATGTATATACAAATAATACTTTCACCTACAGCAACATATTTAAGTGCTTGTTGTTAATTAAAGAAGTATTTACCAAAAAGTGAGAATGCCAAAATTATTGCATTGGACCATATACCTTTTTTGAAGTGAAACATCTTTGGACGCATGAGAGTAAAATTTTTAGGGATGAAACCCATGATTAGCGTCACGAAGATGTGCAGCGTTTTTTATGCTTTTTCGTTTGAAGGTGGCTTTAATATTTACAAATAATATGTGGCATTTTCTCGTGATTTAATATACTATTTTTCATGAAATAATAAATAAAAATATTTCATAATTTCTCTTTTCTATATTTTAAATTAAAAACAACATTTAATTAATAATTTGTAATGAAACAAAAAACATATGGCATATTTATTTACAATTCGTCATTTGAGACTTCAATAAATTATTTGTATAAATTTTTGACACTTAATATTTTGAGAAGGCAGAATTGATGACACATTATCTAAAATAATTGAATTCATTAAAGTTACAGAGTCTTAATTTCACAGACAATTTAAAACTTATAAAAGTTTTACTGGTTAAATACAATATATATAGTTTACTTTGGTGCATCACACTTACTTGCTTTCATCACCACTTAAAGGTCGTTTAGTACCTGACCCTAAAGATTTAATATCCAAAACTGAAACAGTTTCTAATGTTGTATAGCCATCAAACTTAACTCTCAAACTACTGTCACTTATATCTTCTATTGATGCCTCATAAAACCTGAAAATAACAGAATATTAATAATTCACTATCAAAATACCTAATTCTAAAATGAAAAATAAAAAATGTTTACATGAAGTACAAACATACACGAGTACACTACAACACGAGATGTGTGGACTATATGAGCCTGTAAAATCATTATGTTGTGACCCATGATAAAAATAAGAGTAATGATAAATATGGTTCAAATACAAAACTAGTTTATTTTTAAAAAATGTGTTTCTTAGATCAAAATATGGCCCACATCAATATCCTTTTAACATTTGTAGGCCTTCTGTAGGAAAAGGTGACCAAACATATTCTAGCTTTGCGGTTGTTTTGTGAGAATAACATTGCATAACATGATTTCAAAATATCTCAAATTCCAGCTCATTGTTTTAAAAAACGAATATATTTTCATAAGTTTAAACTCATTTTGAATAAAACTCTACAAAGTTTAAACCCTACAATGAATCTTATTGAAAATACTCACATGCCATCTGCCTTCCATTTGGCTAGGCATTTCTCGCCAATCCGCCACTTTGGAACAATATCGCCGACTTCACCAGCCTCCGCAGCCAACAGGGACGCTGCAACATCATCATCATTACTAGAACTATGAATATTATGAACTTTGGATTCACCCTCCTGAGTTTTTATAAGATCGCGTGTCAACTCAATTACTTCTTCTAAATCCGTTTTCAGCTTTAATAATTCATCATTTTGTGGATCCGTCAACAACGCTGCTTCCACCTTAAAGTTAATTATATCTTAGAAACCAGATCATACGATAGATGTATAATTTTTAAACTAAGTATTAACCTGTTGAAGTTGAAGTTTATAGTTTCTTAAATCGTCGGCCATATTAGTGTTTTAATTTATATTATTCTTTTACCTAATACATTGAAAAGGAAGTAATTACTAATAAACTTTTTACACAAAATATTGAACTAAAGACAATTTTTATTACTAGCACAAATATCAACTATGAAAAGCAAACTACTGTCAAGCCAACAGATTAAGTATGAGTAAATATAGATAGTCAAATCGACAACTATCTAAGATATGCACAGATTATTTTAAATGAAAATAAATGTTAAAAAGATAAATGTATTACCTGTTAGACCTAGGAACTATCTCGCACACATCTATTACTTTAAGAAAACAAATTCAAAATCTTTGAACTGTTCCTTATCTAAACCTAGAAACTTGTTTGGTATATAAAACAAATGCTTTGGTTTAAACAATCATACAAAAATTGCATTTAAAACAAACAATAACATTTTACACTATATTTATAGATAAATTGGAGAAAAAGCCATATAACTCCCATATTATTCTGCAGAACTGAAATACAGGACTGTCCGAGATGGTATTAACTATAAATTGCCTGTATACCAGTAAACTATTATTTTTCTCATTTGGCAAAGTCATGAGTAATTCATACCTTTTTCTATCAATAGTCTACAAAAGCATCCTGGAAGCGTCACGAATCCCAGTTCTGTTATATCAAGGACGTAGACTCTATCCACAGCCTTAGTGCCCATAATTAACGCTAGATCTTAGCCTACCTCAAGACGTAGCCAACATTGGTTTAAGCTGATATTCACAGGCATCCTTAAGGTAGAGTTTCCCCGCTTCCTAAATCTTTTTAGCAGCGCTTCGGCACTCGCTACCCTAACGCCAACATTTTCAAAGCACGTAGGCTAATATAAAAGGAAATGAAGTTAATCTTACGCATTCGATAGGTGTTTCTGATGTCAAATACTTTCTTACTAATGATACAAATTTACTCGCGGGAAAGAATTTGCATGTTCCAATTATAGCCGAAACGTCTGAAGCAATTTCTCATAAGGAAGATGACGTTAACAAGGAGTGACGAGGCGGGAAATTCAAAATCAAAAACGTTCAATTTCAAATGTTTTATAATAAAAATAATTGGCCCTAAAGTCAAAGCAGCTTTCTTAATTATAAACACCAAGGATGTAGTAATATCACTGGTATAATGTTAAATTTTCGAAACAAAATTCATGAAACTATAATAACCTCACATATGATTTAGCGTTCTTTATTTTATTACCACAAAAGCATTCATTAAAGAATACATTTTATTAATTGCAGTGATTTCAATATATAAATATGAAATTCCAAACTGATTAATGTGTTGAAAACACATACTGTACAAATCATTTTAGGAGACCTGTTTTAAGCAGCCATACTATCACGATAGTATTTTTTTTATATATACTAAAGATTCTTCCCAAGTTAAATAGATATAATACTTTATTGTAAACCATTCAAGAAACTTTAAAACAAAAACTATATAATTATCTCCCGAAAACATTATCAACATATGAATGGGGCAGTGAGGTTGTAGGTAGTACCGAACAATATGCTAATATTTTATATAGAAGTCACTGCTACATTGATTGTAATATTACCATTTTAAGTATTATAGAGTATTGACAGAAAATAAATACAGCAAAATATTTCATTACAGTTAATGTAATTACACAAAAGTTAATTTTAGATTTTATTGCTTGACTGATCAGTGCTTTTTTTCATAAGATTTAAGGTTTATTTACAAAAATACATTTCATATCTTAATCTTAATTATTTGCTATATTTACGTTATAACATGCATAAGCAAGTAATCTCAATCATGAAGCAAAACGAAGTCAGTCATGTAAATTGATAAACAAATAGTATTAGGGAATACCTTTAAAACTTTTTTTTAACCACCCTATAATCATTATACCAACTCGTTCCATGTCACGTTTTCTGGAAACCCCAGTTTCAATACTGTGTCATAGTAAGTGATAACCAATATATATTTTGGAATATCACTTCTCATGCGATAACGTGATATAAATCGATGATCGCCGGCTGCACGAATGAAAAAGAATGACTCATTGTCACGTGCCTGAACCGCGCGTGCAAACGAGAGCGTAGAACTACCGATAGAGAGACGTGATCAACCTACGCGTTCGACATGTGACACATTAATATCTCTACTCTATCAGCCGGTGCATCCGAGTAGAAGTGAGACAGCAACAGCATACAACTTACATGTCAACTGTATTGTCAACTGTTTATAAAGTGAAGTTAAAAGTTAATGTGGTTTCTATTGTATGTTACAATAATTTTTCAACAATGTATTCTTACAACGTTTTCACGTAAAGTTATCGTCACTAAAGAGGCTTTACACACAACCAATTTTTTTTATTAAACAAAATTCAATTATGTCAGTTCCTACGAGACCTAGCACGCCCTTTTAAACTCATAATAGAGAGAAATGTTTTAAACTTTTGAGTGAGCTTTCAATAAAAGACGTGCAGTTTTGAAAGAAGTAATTGAGTGATCAGATGCGAACGTGACGTTTAATAAAACTTGACTTTACTCCTAATTTCCAAGTCACAGCAGGCATTACCTTCCCTCCAAAATTCAAACTTAATTTATGAACAGCTCCTTAATTAGATAAACCTTAGTAATAAATTAAATGCTCGTGAATATATGGAATCTGGAAAGCGAACACGTACTAACCCACAAAACAATTTTCTCAGAAAACTTTAGGATATTGTCGCCGAAGTCAATCTGTTTATCAATATAAATATACTGTCAAAAATGGTAACTCTAGTCGATATATACGAAAGCTTTTCTTTTGTTTTTATGAAAAGTATCTGTGCTGATGAATACTTTCAGATTTTCGGGTTACTAAGTGTACCCTTACCAGCGTCGATATAATTTAAAGGAATCACTGTAATCTTATGTATAAATATTATAGTTATTTATTATACACTGACAAGATGACTTTGGAGAGCTGTGGATTGGTGATAACGTCTACGCGATGCAAAATCTTCGTTGTCATCATTGAGCCTTTCTTGTTCAACCGCAATGTCTGCGTGGACTGGTGTCACTACCAACTGTTCATATTCTAATGGCCGCTTTCTGTAATTAAATCAAGCAATTTTAGGAAATTATATTTTCGAATTTGCCCGGTAGAAGGATTCGGCCACCCCAGGCAATATTGTAATATATAATATCTTGTCAATATCATGATTAAAGAAATTCTTTTTATATCCGACAGGTTTGCGCTTGAATGTGATCATAAGTGACGATACCCTCAAAGACGGAAGCACGCTAAATTGCCACTTAAGGCAATGTTATGATTTCTGCACAACAAAGTACCGTAACACGAATCTCTTAGCTTAGCGTACTTGGGATGGGAATTAGCCACGGCCGAAGTCTTCCACTATTCCAGACTCAGACAAACTTATCATTTATAACTATAATGAAAAGGCTATTTTCATTTTGAACAGAAGTACATGTACTTGTGACGTCACAATGTTAATATCTCCTCAATGTGTTATATATTTCAATAAATAATTATTAACATATTCGTAGTTATATAACATCATGACGTCACAAACCAACCGCGCCGCGTTTAGTCACGTGTTTTTTTTTTATTTCGTCTAATTTTAGTTATTGATAATTACATATTTTTTAAGAACGTTTTTCACATCAACTATCTCGATATAAAACTCATATTGTTAATGCTTACGTCATATAGACTTTACATTGAATAACCATATTTAATTTATATTCATAACGTATTAAGATATTCACTCACCCAATTGCATGAAGAAAAGCTATTTTCAACCAATGCAAAAATCTAAATTCAGAAGCCCGACCTGGCTTTACAGCAGGATTAGCTGCCCCAATATACAACCATAAAAGCCATAAAATAGATAGACATCCCAGGGCATATATCCAATTGACTAATAGCATTAGCAGCAATTTAATTGCGACCTGCAACATTAATTCGATTGTATCTTTTAGGACCACAGTAAAATAAGGAAAGTTTAACGTCCCATTGCTGGGCACAGGCCTCCTCACGGCTAGGAGAAAAGGTTTTTGGAGCATAGACCCACCATGCTATTCCACTGCAGGTTGGCAGGCATAGCACTCAAGTGCACTCTATGTTCCTTCACTCTCACTCCGATGTGACGGGGAATCCGACACGACCGGAGAGAGATCAAGCGCAGGCCCGATGGCTTAACGTGCTCTCCCAGGCATGGGTGTGGAACACGCCGCCAACTTACTAACCTCGGGCAAATACTGAGAAAATCTTAATAGAAAATTTAATATTGTTTTTTGGAGTGACCCGACCTGGGACTCGAACCCAGGACCTCATTTTTTTTATTGCTGACAGTTTAGCGCTTGATTGATCTCACCTGATGATAAATTATGATACTGTCTAAGATGGAAGCGCGCTAATCTGGTAAGAGAAGATATCCTCTTATGGCACAACTGTACACAAATCTCTTTGTTTAGCGATATGTTTTTGCTAGTAGGGTGATAACTAGCCACGGCCGAAGCCTCCCACCAGTCCAGGTTCAGACAAATTAGAAAATACAAGTCCAAACTCATCCTACCGGGGATCGAACCCGGAGCCTTTGCTAGTAAAACGAGTACTCACACCACTGCGCCAACGAGGCTGTGAGGCCTAATGTCTCATGTCCGCAGCCCAACATGCTGACCACTAGACCAATGAGGCCGGACCATAGTGGATAGCACATTATTTAACTTTCCTGGCTCTAAGTATCAAAAAATTACGCGATACCCGATCGGGAGTACCAAAATACTCCAATGCATTTACATGGAAATCTGAAACAGTGTGATTGGAAAATCACATGCATAACAATGGGCTTCAATGAAGCGACTGAGCGACATTAGCGGCCGTACTCTTCGAAGAAAACGAAAACAGTGTCGTATAGTTGTCTCGCTTTCATTACGGTGTTACCGCGTTCGCTTGAGAGAGAGAAATAACATATAATGTAGTATAAATAAAACGCGCTAATAGTAGAAATGCAGATGTTTTTCGTAGTCAAAAATAATATTTTTAAACAATTTGCGCCTTCGCCTATAAACCAATGGAAAATGGTTTCTTTATAACGCTTTCATGATCACAAAAAATATGAAGAAAGTAACTCTTTTAATAGTCAAGGCACAAAATTAAAATTCATACAAGGTTAATAGTACTTAATTTAAATATAGTCTTACCCCAATCAAGGACAGCCACCTATTACATAAATGCGAGTACCAATTTTTATTTTTGGAGTGTACGTTAACATTCTCTCGTCGCGCATCATCGTTTGCCATCCTCCCATTCATTATAGCTGAATCAGTTGGTGAAGGCGTAAAATCCTTGAACGCAACGAAAAAATCACAATCACAAACCCTAGCAAAGATAATTTTATGTTAATTTTTTGTATCTTCATATCATTTGGTGGTTTCTTTACTTTGAATATCTTCAAAATTTAACCCAGACATTTATATACATTTTTCGTAGTCATGGCAACTCGTTATAGGAATGTAATAATGGACATTAATACTCAAAATGTCGGGACTGGTGCTTATCGATACTTCTATATCTGGTATTTTTGGATTTTTATGATAGTGTTAAATTTCTCAGAATTTTACAATGAGCCACAAATAGCAGTTGTACAATTTATGCGAGAAAGATATGGCAGTCCCCTAAATTCTCTATTATTATATATAAAAGTAGGAATTGAAATATATCATAAGGGAACTTACTCCAACAGTCTTATGTCTTATTCTTTCCGGGAACAGCATATCTAAATCACTTCCAGTAGCCCCATAAACTTGTGTGTCTCTTTGGGATTGACCCTGGAATCTGTAAACACATGTTGACAAATAAACTTCTTTCTATTTTTACTATAATATGAAGTTACAAAGTAACCTAATGAATGAATGATAATGACATAATAACTAGGAATTATATACAATACAATCAAATGTATTCTATTAATATATCACAACAGCCCCTATGTAAAGAGAGTCAAGTATAAAAAATCATATATAATTGTGTAAGACAGTGTTTCAAAGACAAATTATTTATTACTGTACTAACATTTGTACTAATAATATGTAATTATGTAATAGAAAATACCCCAAAATCAACTGTGACGGATAGATACTGCCATTAGAATTATTTAAAATGTAGTAAAGTCATCCAGTCAGTCACAAAAGCTACTAAAAATCTCTATTTATGAAATTTTAGGAACTAAATTCTAAATTACAACTTATATAATTATACCAGCTTATTTTCTAATTTATTACTAATATATGTCCCCTAATTCATCTACATAATAAGTCATATTCACCGTGGGTGTCTAAAATTTAAGTAATTTATTCTATAGTTTGTCCATTATCTGCAAAATCACTTCAAAGTTCCTTTTACCTGGACTACACACTGGATATCCAAACAATTTGTGTTTGTATCTCGTTGTATATAAAGATTTTTATTTATAAGCAAGTATTTCATTAAAACACAAATATTTACGCCAATAAAATGTTGCAGCATGTCAAAATATAAATATATGTAAAAAAACCAAATGCTTTCTGTATGAAATGTGAAAAAAATAAAAACCATACCTCATTTCTCGTTTATGTTGCAAATCAAAAGTTTGGGCAAGGGCAAAATAAGAATAGTCTATGCTAGCATAAGTGATGAGGAAAGGCATAGTGACGATTGGTGCGAGTTTATTAATATCCCCAATGATGATAAATGTTACAGTCACTACTGCTACTACTATCATTGAATGTATTGGTACTTTGTTCGGACCCCTCTGCGAAAACAATATATAATTATATAAAACACAAGAACATCAACGTCTTGAGATTAATAATAGTAAATTTTTTGTTGTCCTTGCTGGTGCGATGGTGCGAGTACTCTCATCGCTAGCAGAGGTGCTTATATATCAAATAAAATTTTATATATGTAGCTGGCTGTTTACCTCGATGTGACTCTTATATTTCCCGAACCCGTGGAAACAGGAGAACTTCGATTATTTATCGAACCCAATTGTCACATAAAATCACACCCACTAAATTTCATCACAATCAAACCAGACGCTTTCAGTAAATTCTATCAAATACCCCCAGATAGAAAATGTATATATAAAAAAATCCTCATCCCCTGAGTAAAATGGGAAGATGCATTATTTATCGGATAGAATTGTCAATCCATTCTTGAATTCAGCTGAGCACAAAAAATTCATTAAATACAATTATGTCATTTAGGAAGAGTTCAATCACACACATATACAGAAGAGTTATACATATAAATCTGTATTATTATAATTAAAAAGAAGATTTCTAATGTTGTCACTTACTCCATGGCCAAGCACTTCCAAACCAGGTATTACTTTTTCATTGGCAATGCTCTGTAAAACCCTTGGAGTGCCGTACATTGCACCAAGACATGAACTCATAGAACTAACATACAATCCAGCAAGAAGCAGTACTGTTACTGCTGAGATGTCAGCTGTTATTGAAAAATTTTTCAACAAAGCCTCACGACTAACTGTGGCTGCCAGAGTTATAATAAACATCAAATACAAAAATGTTCTGAAAAAAAAGGAAAATCAATATTAATTTATTATTCTTTATTACATTGCAAACAGCACATACATTTTCATATTTCAATAGTTATTTGAAGCTGCAAAAATAATACCTACACCCATAAATGTAAAAGGCATAATTTTGGAACTTGAATACATCAATATGTATATCTATATCTATCTGTGATTTCACCAGATGGTAAATGATGATACAGTGTAAAATTAAAGTGCATTAATCTGGTAAGAGGTGATATACTTCTTATGGTTACTACACAGCATTGTACAATAACACAAATTAATTGTTTGGTGATACATCTTTGCTGGTAGGGTAACTAGCAGCGACCGAAGCCTTCCACCAGTCCAGACTCAGACAAATCAGAAAATACAAGTTTCTAAAATCGTCCTACCAGGGATTGAACCAGACACGTCTGATCTCAATCACACTAAAATTTACTTTAGCAGCATTATTCTTAAGTTTTGCAGGTTACTAGGTATTTAATTATCAGTATCAATATATTCCTACTGGTATCACCCACATAGTTTCCTAACTTGGCAAATCTGTTATTTATTGGAGTGAACTGTCAATCAAAGACATTCTTGTATCCACCAAAGCATACATAAAAAATTTCATCAAAATCTAGTCAGCTATTCTGAGGAGTCCAATAACATACACACACAAACGAAGTATATATTTATTAACCGGTAATATATTACAAACGCTGTTATTTAATTCAATATGAACAAGTATTATTTAAAAAATTATGTGAGCTTTCAATAGATGGCACATATTTTTGTAAAATAAGTATTATTAATATTTGAAAAATCTTAATATTAACAACAAAACAATGAAAATGTATTTGAAACTGTGTGAGGTGTATAATAAGTATTTTATTCATGTCTGAAAAATTGAACAAGATTTATGTCGGAGAATAAGAGAGAACGGAGAAACAAAGCACAGAGTCGTAGGGTTCTCCTCCGACATCGTCATTAATGGGATCCATTATTTAATTTCTTATTCTGTGGGCGTTCGTGGGTAATGTTGGTGGAATCAATCACTTAATGTTCCCGATATCAATTTACACAAACTCATTAACAATAATAACTAGGAACGCGACAGTTTCAATAGTCGACCACTCCAGCCGACCGCCACTGAGAGACGGGCCGGACTGCCACTTATTGACTATGCCCCCATGCCGATACACAGATAGCGCCAGCGTTCCACAGACTATTACACACGGACCAGCGATCCACAGATGCTTGCACTCCGACATATATATATATTGGAAAAGGCTCAGCTAATAGTCAAAATTTTTAAAATACAAACTTACCCTGTGCCTATAGCTGCCAGAGAGCCATTAGGAATATTAATAGAAGGATTTTTTAAATCTCCACTCATATTAATGCCTGCCAAAATACCAGTAATAGTTGGAAAAAAGACACCAAAGCACTTAAACCATGTATAGTTTTCTTGATAATCTGCCCAAGTATTATTTGCCATTGTGCCACTTAGCCAGCCTTTAAATTCTGCACCTGGTAATAACTATAGCAATTAATACTTAATATATAATCACCACTTCAAAATGTATTAATATCATAGCTAAATTAACAATTACACTTTTTACCCTTTCTAGATAAATTTGGAAAAGATAAAAAGCTTTTAAGCTTTCCTATATTATAGATCAATAATATTTATGGTCTTCAAAAGAGTCAAAATGCATTTTTATTTTATAAATATAACTATCTGAATTAAGTGACTTTGACTATAACTATGAAACATATACTCATATACTATAAGTACCTAGTTATTGCCAATCCAGTCAGCATTTGGAATAAGCATTTAGGCCTTAAATGTTTTTTTGACAGGATAGTTGATTTTTTAAAATTATTTATATATATTGTTCAAATTTTCAGTTACTAATAAAATACTTTTACTTTTTTAACTTCTGCTACCAAAACTCATAAAAAATTAATTTAATTTTTTTATCTTACTTGTTTAATATACTTATTAGTTACTTACTGGGGCTAGCTGTAAAGGACCCAACAAAGAAATCCAAGGCTGCTATTAGAATTATTAAAAGTAGAGCAAATTGTAATTTGATCACCCATTTTACTCCTGCAACATTTATGGTACCAAGTAACAATACAGCAGCAATAGAAAATCCACGTGCAGCCCATGGTGAATAATCATTTGTGGAAAAATTTATTAAGTCTGCCATTGATTCCCCAAATCCAAACACATTTAAGGCACATCCTACTGCCTATAAAAATAGAAAAGTTTTAACAGTGAAGTTAAATAAAACTGTTTAACTCATTTCAACCCTTTGCACTCCTAAATTATTTTATAGAATTGCCAAGAATTCAGACAAGAATATTAACCATATTTGAAGAATGATTCTATATTATTTGTTACACCAACTCTTGTCAAATATAATGTCAAGCCTCATAGGAGTGGTAAAGGTTGACATGCTTACTCATACATTCATATAACTTAAATTTATTTGAATTAGGAATAAAAATACTATATATTTTTTAAACAAACATTCTATTGAATGTTTATACACTTCACATTATTTTATAAAAATAGTATGACATTAAATTTATAATTGTTTACTATGTTACAAAAAACTGAGACTTCTTGACTGACATATCTTCATGCTTACAAAGAGCATTCACCACTTAAATGTATTTAGTAGTGGGATAGCCACAATAAATAAAAAAAAAACTGAACACACAAGGAAAACTAACCTGACCAAAACAATAAATCATTCCTAGTGCTCCTCCTAATCTAGAGCCTAATGTATGAGCTAGTATAAAGTAAACTCCTCCACTCTCTATTCTGCATCTTTCACATATGCCCACTGCTGATAGAACTGAGATCAATGCTACAAACACTACAAAAAATATGATGAATTTTTAGTTATCATGTTAGCTTATTTCACTAGAATTTTTTTATCAATTATTAACAATTATTGGTAATCCATAAATGTACATTAATATTAAAAAATGCAATATTACCTGTAAAAATGACTATTAACACTGCATTAACTAAACCAGCTTGTCCAACCATCCAACCTGACCGCAAAAACACAATTACACCAAAAATATTTATAAGGCAAGATGTAAATACTCCATCCCAGGTTCCAAAAAGAACTGGTTGAGATATGAAAAAATTTGATTTCCACCAAGGCACGTCTCCCTGAAATTTAAATCAAACCGAAATAATGATTCATAGTTTGAACATAGTTCATTTGTTATTAATTTAACGGGACTCTTGATCTAACCATACCTGTACGTCAGCAAAAATTTCATTTGCACCAGATGCTTGATGACCACCTGTACCATATTGTGACTCATTTCCTAAGTCGACAAAACCACCCGATTGTCTTCGCATACGAGCTCTGTCATACTCTGGTTCATCACTGCGAAAACTATCTAAGTCAGTTCTCCGAGATCGATTACTTTGCTCCATTGCTATTAATAATCAAATTTAATTCATTATAATCTTAAATCAAAGTTATATTAACAAGGTATAATGAAGTAACTATAAAATATAAATAAGTAAAACTTTTTGATTACAAATCTTATAAACCAAAATTATTTGACTTTAGACGTATTAATGTCAATTTAACACCATAGAGTAGAATCAGAATGTAGATAATAACCAGAATATAGGTATTATCTATGGTAAATAAAATAAATATACTCTGTGAGAGTATAGTGATGTGGATTTTATTTCGAACTTTGATTCCTATATGAATAATTCAAATGCTGTTGTTCAAAAAAAAATTTAACTTCTCATTCATAAGACAAGAGGCTTGCAGCGGAAATTGAATTCACTGCTCAATAAAGATTTAGTAGGTTACATAGTTTTTTTTTGACATCTATTTCTATGGTATATTACTAATATTTAAATGGAGACTCTGTGTAACGTTGGTGATCAACATTTAGGTATCATATATGCACGCGTCAGAAAGATAAACTATTTTTTTTTATTCTTCAGGGTTTTGTTAGTTTGTACTTTGTTGTAGTGAAAATAATAGTTTTTTTTACCACTATATGGGTATTATTTATGATTACTTTAGTTAGTGTAGCATCTGCTACTTCGGTGAGTGATAATTTGGTTAAAATTGTAATAGATTGACTCGTTTTGACGATAGTTAAGCGTTAATTGGTAAATGGAAGCTAATCTCCCGCCAAAACCGCCAGATCACGAGCAAATTTTGGAGGGTACAACAACAATAAAAAATTTTCAAGTTTTAAGTGATAAACCCCCCTCGGTCCTTCTGCTAAAAAGCCAACCGATTCTCTGTAATCTGTCCCTTCTGGTTCAATCTATATTTGCCAATCCGATATTCATTGTAGGACTTAAAAATTACACCCCCGAAGATAATGGGCCTATTATTATTCACGTATCTCGTGAAATACTGGATCCCTTTGCATTGTCTCCCACTCCACCCATTTAAACTACTTCATTTGAATAAATTTACCTCCATAGCAAATGATAATATGAAACAAGTGGGTTGAAATAGAATATCTGTAGAGTGCAGTAATTTCGATGCCAACAAATTTCTAACTAACCCATTACTTAACGACCATTCATATCATACTATGCATTGTTTCAACCAGAAATCCTAAAAAAAACCCCTTGTTCTCTATCTTTAAAAGGCCACTTTTGCACAGCAGTACATTTAACAAACATTTGGGTAAGGTATCACTCAATTTGTTAGTGTGGTTATGATGAAAGGTCTGTAGAACATATTCTTTTTTCCTGTACTAAACTTTCTTTTGTATAATATTTAACAACATAATATATAACATACAGTCTATTCTTGTTAGTCCACATGTTATAATTGTCTGTAAATATAATAGAATAAAGCTCTAATTAAATGTAATGTTGAGTAGATAAGTGTTTCTTGATTTATTTATAGTAATGTTGTATTTATAAATGTTTGTATTTTGTTTCAGATAATAAAGCAATTTCACTACCATGCTGTTTTAGCGACAATAAAAGAGGAATGTTATAAAATTATAATATCAAAATCTTTTCAGTGTCTTGTCCACTTATGTGACATTGGCAGAGTGCTCAGTGCTGATTTGGCACTCCTATATGCCAAAATTTTGAATAATATTAATATTTGAAATTGCACATAACCTATATAAATAATTAATAAAATAACTTCATATTCACTTAGTCATTTATAGTGAGATCTATCTATAAAATGGCAGCAGTACAAGGAACCCCAAACAACAAGCAGTGGCCGGGGCGTCCCAGCGTTCAGCACCAAAATAGTCACAATTCAAGTATAACGTTAAACAGAACTATAAATTTGTATCCATTAACAAATTATACCTTTGGGACAAAGGAGCCATTATTTGAGAAAGATGCATCGGTTCCCGCTAGGTTTCAGAGGATGCGTGACGAATTCGTGAAAATTGGGATGAGGAGATCTGTGGAAGGTGTTTTATTAGTACATGAGCATGGTCTGCCGCATGTGCTTCTGCTGCAACTCGGTACTGCATTTTTCAAGTTACCTGGTGGAGAACTGACTCCTGGAGAGGACGAAATAGAAGGGCTAAAGCGCCTGTTGACAGAAACACTCGGCAGACAAGATGGCATCAAGCAGGAGTGGCTTATAGAAGACGCTATAGGGAACTGGTGGCGTCCGAACTTCGAACCTCCACAATACCCCTACATCCCCCCTCACATCACGAACCCCAAGGAGCACAAGAGGCTGTTCCTGGTTCAACTCCAGGACAAGGCACTCTTTGCTGTCCCTAAGAACTACAAGCTAGTTGCTGCACCCCTATTTGAGCTGTATGACAATGCACAGGGTTACGGACCAATAATATCATCACTCTCACAGAGTTTGTGCCGGTTCAACTTTGTCTATATATAACATAAGAATACCATGGAGTACTGTACAATTTAGCAGTTTAAGTTGGCTAATAAAGTTGGCTAAGTTAAACCACCCAGCCTACCAAACTTAGCTAATTTAATAGATTCACTAAACTAGCATATATAATTTAACTGATTGTTTTATTAGTTTTCGGATTTAACCGAATAATTGAATCATTTTAATTGACACAGCTGATTTAACTAACCAGTTAACTGAATTATTCAAGCTAATATAATCCTTTAATTATATTAGTTAAGCTAATTTAACTGTTTTTATTTGTAATCAAACAACATACAACTTTGTCATTTTTTTACATTTGGTTTTATGCTTAAAATAAGGCTGTGACCGATTACATCTATTTATGTAAACTAAAAATAACAATAAAACTAACTTAGATAAATATGCAAGCAAGTTTTGTGTATGCATTGGAGTGTGTGTGCAGTCATACCCCTAATAATTTTTTTTTTTTTCTCTTTAGACTCAAGTTGTTGTACATGAGTGGTGTCATAAAGAGTCCAGTTGTTGCATGTATAAGTATGCTATGAACATATGTAAAATATAATATTTTTATACATTTAATATTACTGAAATACTGTGTAACTCGTTTATATTACCAGAAGACTATATTACTCGTTTAAATTTTAACTGGTTAATTGAATTTTCTAAGCTAATTTAATCGGTAAATCATATTAGTTTACCTATTTCGTTGTTTATCTGGTTGATTGAATTAAAATAATCTTTCCTACCACTTCATTCAATTAACTTAGCTAATTATCTAAGGGCAATTTATTTCAAAGAGGTTTTATACAGATTATTTTTTATTGACGAATGAGTTCGATGAAATAAATAATTCTTTTATTTAAATTACGTTTTATTCCGTAGCGTAAGTCGTACAAAATGACATTTTTTTTTAATATAAATTCTTTATTAAGACTAACATTATTGTAATTAGCCATAAGGACATATTACTAAAGCTGAACTATTCCAATTTCTTCACGCCACTTTTCGTCGTAGTCGTGGAAAATGCCGTAAAAAGAGCCGAAAGTTGAATCAAGGGCACCATTTAGCAGATATAATTTTGCAATCATAATAAAAAGAAATGTTAAGACCAACTAAACTTATGAGAACCAAACCTTTTCTTTGAACAAAGTTATAGGCAATCAAAAAGGTAGCGGGACTTGTACAAAACCCAAAATAGGACATCATTGCCAAAATAACCAAGCACTCAATGGTCGCTTTATTACGTCGTTAAAAATGTAAATATTTTTTTTGATTGATTTCAATATTTGCCGATAGTATCCTATCTACCATCATCTAGTCTCGGGCCCCGGCCTGTAAACTACCCGGGCCCAGTCCGACCCTGGGATACCGTAATACTTATTAGAAATCGGTCTCACTGATCGATTGGTTAGCTCGTTCATGTCACATGGTCCTAAGTTCGATTTGAAAATTAATATCTTTTTTTCTAAACACAAGTCATAAATTTATTGTAAAGTTGGCTTTATGTTACAGCCCCGTGACTCACTGATTACATTATACCACAAGTCCTCGGAATCATCTCTCTCCATAAGAGATTGGCCAACTCAGCCGAAATTCTTTCTGGAGGTTATTGTTACTCAATATTTTTCCATACCTTTTGAAAAAAATTTCAATATTCACCTACACACCCAGAACGAGAATGAGTTTCATGTAATTATAAATATAATGTACTCAGGGTTTGTAGTTGTAAGTAATAACAAATAAAATTACGTTTGAGATTGATTCCTTTATCTTATTCCAGAAACATAGTAAAAAGAATGTTTAGTACTCCTTATTGGAATACAAAGCATTAATAATACACTTTAAACTATTAATTAATTTATTTATATATTTTGAATTTAACAAATTTATATCTCCCAATTAAATTAATAACAGATTTGAATAAAATAACAGACTTCATTAATGTAATAAATTAAATAAAACTAGTTATTCATATAAATATATATGTAAACAAAACATTCAACAATCTTCAAGTTGCAAATATTCATCTAAAACTTAACAAAAGAAATCCTCAAAACACGGTTTTCTATAAACTATTAATGAATTTAGGACAAAGAATCACTTGCAAATAACAGCAAAAGAATCCTTAGCTCATGGTAAAAGATTGTCCGCGCGGACAGCGGTTTTTTTTAATGTGTACAAAATAGGTACTTTACTCTCACGGTAAGTTCTGATATAGCACAAGTCACTGAGTCGACCTGTTTCGAAATAAATAACGATTTTATACACAGAATCGTGCAGAAGCAATTTTTTTAAGCTTGTTTTTGCAGTCTTCTTCTAATCCAAACTTTAGTAAATTGTAAAATTCAATTAGCTCTGCCGAAAATCAAACTGGTGGCACGTGCTGGCGGCGGTACTCGGACCTTAAATAACTAGTAGAGGATTATGGATTCACATGACTTTGTACAAAGGGTACATTGCTATAAATGTCATCAAAAAGCAAACGCGTATCGATTTAATATTGAAAAATGCGTAGTAAAGTGACGCTTATCACGACACTATTACTAAAGTCAATAAATCAGAATCTTTGGATTTACATTCCTTTGTATTTTTCATGCAATTATTAAGGTTCTTTATAGGCTATTGCTATAAATAGAATCTTTTAAATAGCCATATATTACCATAACATTCTGATGTAAAATATCACTATTAAAAATAACAAACAGCAATAATACTAAACAGACCTGGATGTTATATTAATTAGGTATGGATCATAGACATCTGCTCTGTTCAATCTTACGCAAATAAAATATCTCAGAACATCAGAACTTCTCATTTTATGAGCCTCATTTTTCCTAAGCACTTAACATAATCTCATTTTTAATAATAATATTGCTCTGGACTCACAACTTAATAATTAAAGCTTTAAAAAATCCTTTCTATTTCTTAACTTAGTGTACATATTTTAGTAAATAGTGTTTTTGCATACTGAGGAAAATACATTCATTCATTTAAGGGTAATACAATAAAACTCCCAAAATGTAATCTCCAAATTTCGGCATCTTTAATTCTAAAGGTGCGTTATGTTCTTCAATAGATAACACCTTGCGAAAGAATTACTGCCTATATGTCATTTTTTACTGTAATATACAATCAATGTTTTTTAATTATTATTTTGGTAATACTTTTCTGATCTACATGCGTTTAGTTAACTTTTATGCGTTAAAAGAAACGTTGATGTTATGTATTCGTTAAAGATAAAAATTATAGGCCTTTGTCCTAAAACAAACAAAACTGTTTGGCGGGAATTTCTAAATTATTTAAGTAGATGAAATGAAAATATTTTGTTTTGTAATTACAGTAAGATTTTTCACATAATACATTAAACAATAGTGGACATGCGCGTCATTCAGCTAGCAATACAATTTTTGAATATATTTAAAAACACTAAAAAAAATAGTGGATATCAACTCGAATTTCGAATAAACTTATATTACATCATTATACTTACTTCACTAAATAATGTTAATGGGTGTAAGAGTCAGTTATTACAGATATTTAATAAATTACTTTTCTTTTATTTTAATTTTCATGTAAGATCAAGTTATTTATGAAAGTAATAAAGAATACATATTACTGTTTTTATATTATTTATGAGAAACTAGGTAAAATAGTTTTTGGACGCCTATATAACACTAGCTAAATAGTTTGTTTTTATATTACCAACATGAGTTAAATAGCTTTATTAAATACATACATAGCATCACGCCTCATTCCCATAGGGGTAGGCAGAGACAACATCTTTCCACTTGCCACGATCCTTGCATATCTCCTTTGCTTCTTTCAATCTCATTAAACCTTTTATACACGTTCGTCGGTTTAGAGTACTCTTGACCTGGCCGTTATTTAAAATGTCCTGGATTTGGTCCAGGAACGTTCGCCTCGGTCTTCCCCTTCCAACTTTCGCATTCACTCTTGACTCATAAATCCTTTTTGTCAGTCTCCTTTCATTCATTCTCTCTACATGCCCAAACCATCTAAGCATACCTTTTTCAATTTTAGTCACTACGTCTTCTTTTATACCACAACGTTCTCTTATCACACTATTTCTTACTCTGTCACTCAGTTTTAATCCACTCATGCTTCTCAACGCTCTCATCTCTACCGCATTTATTTTACTTTTGTGATTCTTCTGCCATACCCAACTTTCACTACCATACATAAGTGTTGGCACCAACACTCCAGCATGCACTGCCAGTCTAGCCCTTTGAGACACCATCTGGCTATTCATAAAAGCATGCAGAGCACCATTTACCATATTCCCTGCATTCACTCTCCTTTCGATATCACTTTCACATGTTCCATCTTTTGTAAATTTAGATCCCAAGTATACAAATTCTTTCACCTCTTCCACTTGTTCCCCATCTATCAAAATATTGCCATTCATCATAGATTCATCTCGTTCAAAAAGCATAACTTTCGTTTTGTTTACATTCACTTTCATTCCTTTCCCTTTCAAAGCTTCATTCATAATATTTAGCATCTCCTGAAGCTCGTTAGCGGATGACGCAAGTATTACTTGATCATCAGCGTAGAGTAAACATTTGATGAGTAATTCATTCATTCTTAACATTCATATATATATATATATATAGTGACATCGCCATGAAAACTGAAATATTCCTATTTAACGTAAATTAGGAATTTCAATTGTTTAGAATTGTTTATTTTTATATAAAGAAATTTGGGATAATAACATTTAATGAAATTCTTATTTGCCTTTGACCTAAGCCAGTATATTTAGTAGCAAAATTATAAAAAAAACATGCATTGCACTAATATTATTCAACAATTCCTTCCATTGTGCAGACATAGGTAACTGTGTTAATTATAAGAATTATTAATTCGCCTATATATTACAACTAATTAATACAATAGGTATACGATCACAAAAATAACTGTGTGTAGATAGGAGATTGTGACTACTTATCTATTTTAGAAGAATAGTGCTTATCGTCCTAAATTAACCTAAATATTGCGTTCGATTACACTGTATTGAAAAAAATATTAGATATTCCTATATTGCAAAGTCTTTTCTAAAAGGATGTAGAACTTTATACAATACATGAAATAAATATCATAAAAATAATAGAGTGGTTTGTAGTTACTATAATATTGGACCATTACACAAGTCGACGATAGTGCTTTTAAACGTTAAAAACATCTCACTTTGATAATTATAAAAATTACTATATTATAGGCAGATCTAGGTCCCTTAATAGCTGTTAGTACGATCGCTGAATAAGAGCAAAAGCCCTATAATTCAAGACAAGACCAGTGTAAACCTGGTTTCTGTAGTGTGACACAAATTTCTTAGATATATAATATTAAATAGGTACTTACAATTATTAATATTTGAAGTCAGGCAAATATTTACCCTGCTTTTTTAAGAAATGTGTCCAAAACTTTTAAAATTGGTTCAAGATTAGGATTTACGAGGGAGTAAGATAAGCTCGTTTGTAATAAATCTGCATCATTAGATAAAACAAGTAATTCAACAAAACCGTTTTTCAATACATCAATTTAGTTTTAACGCAAAAGAGTCACCATATCCACGTTTAATAAGTAACCTGGTATGTGATACTAAATGGGATTATTCGGGGAGGATAGTATGCCCTTTTCCCCTTCTTTAACCTACATATTATTACGTCAAAAATCTTTCGAGCAGGTAAAGATTGAATGTCATGTGCATACAAAAATAAAATTCTTGTTTCTGTTTTCAGAATAATTATATGTATACAAGACACAATGCAGCCCCATGTTGAAATCGATTTTTCTGCGAAATATAATAATTTTGATGCATAAAAATGAAACCTAATAATTCTGAAAACAAAAACAAGAATTTTATTATTGTATGTGTACAACCATATCGTTGAAAAGAAGTCCAGCCCAACCCTAGCTTAATTTTATAAAAGCTGCAAGTTGCTGCGCTAGCCACGAATACGGAATCTATCAAAAGGTTCCTTATAAACGGACACTTTAGATAATTTTTGCGTCTTACCCAAATAACTACAAAATCAGCTTTAAGCGAGGCATATAATTTTCAATAATGACGAGAGTTAGATCTATAGCGCACAAGTAACTCGAAACATATTGTACAATCACGTATCCAACAGAAAATATTGGTTGGCTATAGTAAATAATCGTGAAGAAATAGATTAATGATGCAGTTTTATTGCAGTGAGAAATATCAAAACAGTAGACTATTTTAAAATCACTCACATATGTAAGCTTCGTAATAGACATATTTTATTATTGCTTTATGAAATTTTACTACATTTTTACATTAACTAAAGTCATTTTATAAATAAATTATTTAGACTTTACTGAAACTCTAATAAATATAAATATTAGGACCAATTCTGTAGGGTACTTTCAGGTATTATGACTATTTATAGATTCATTATTCATAATTTTTTTTAGTCATTACATACGAGGTATATAATCATTCACTAGCTCTGATGAAAGCTTTGCAGAGAGTATGCATTATAAAAATAATATTAAATAAATTAGCTTAAATAAATACTCTTAACCAAGTAAGGAGAATTGCACATACATACATATGTATACTAACCCACCTACTCACTACTGATGTACTCTATTTTCAATAGCTGTTTGCTACTTTATATTGCTGTCTTATAGAATCATCATCTGCAACGAATTTATAAACAACAATTTCCATATTTTCAGTGGCTCTAAATAACTTTTTGCTTAATAACATAATGTAACCCAGATTATATCTCAGGTCCACTTTGTGCTTTAAATTATCATTTATAATAACCATTAAATAAAATTATCACAGTTCAATTGTAAAAATTATAAAATCGACTGAATTGAGGAGTACAACTATTGTTTTTGCTAATTTCCACATTAAAATTTTGATAATGCTACATGCTAAACTTTGTTCGATTTAGGTAGATAACGAAATATAAGAATTTTACTTCATGTGATGGAAATTAAGAATGAATAAGTTTGAACTCCTGTAAGCAAGTTAGCTAACTATTCTTTTACAAAATGCATTTTTTAGTTGTTATATTTCCAGATTATTATGTTATCCATTCGGGAACCAAACACTTAAAGTTAAAACTTACATTTATTAAAAGCCTTCACCTATAGGTATTACAAGCTATTTATAAGCAACAGGGCGTTTAAGCGTAATTACTATTTTAAAAGTATCTTTATTAGTTAATTACCATGTCTACATCGAGTCTTTGGTCTTTATATAATTAAACCTTAAAAGACGAGTGGAATCGATTAATTTAACATTCACAATAGCTACATCGTTGTATAATTCATCTTTAAAGTCACACTGCACCAAACTCAGAAACATTAGTTAAGAGAAATTTGTGAGATGACAAACTTATGCGAACGTTGTGCGAATTGCGGTTCACTCACTTACTAAACAGCGTCCGAAACGCGAATGTTTTGTAAAGTAATAGCAAAGTTCATACATCAGGCCGTAGGAGATGAAGATCGACAGCAACATCTCGTCTTTGGGGTCTTAAAATTCTCGGTTGATGTTCTGGCTGTACGGCGTCACCTAACAACGCAGCGTCCTCGGCGAGAGAGTCTCCGGAGCCATAGCCACGCTCATCCCCGGCCTCTCCTTCACACCACGACGGAGAGCCAGAACTGTTGGACCTTGTACAGCCTGCCTCTGCCTCTGTCTCTACTTCTACTGAACAGCTCGGACAAACCTCTGTAATACGTACTTATAATTATAATTCACTAAACCTATTTTATTCCATTATTAAAATTTATACTTAAAACAATATTCAATAAATATCTTCCATTAGAACATATGTAGCAGGTGTATTAGGTCTTCTAAATCTAAGTTCTAGCCATTCTATGCACAAAACAACTGTTTATAAATATCTCTTTTATTAATATATTTCATATCTTATCATCTAATTATTAATATAATAGCAAAACATGCTCATAATAAAAAAACTTTGTGGCAGAATGAAGAACGAAATAAACAAATAGTAAATCATTTATAGACTACAACTCACAGTTCGCCGTGGTAACACTACGATCTAACACCAATTCGGACCAAGAGGACGTGAAATAATTATAATGCTGAATTTCGAGCAGCGGAAACGTGGATATTGATGTTTTAGTAGAATATATAATGTATCCAATGGAAAATTCGAGAAATAATATTTAAACGTAAAAAAGTTTCGATATGAAAAATTAATTAAAAAAAAAGTCATACAAAACTATAAGAAGACAAAAAGAGATAAAACGGTAAATCTAAATACAACACCATCATTACGAGCATTCACGAGGAAGGAACAATTGGGAGGGCGTAGGGACAGGATAGACAGACTATATATACGAGTACACATTCCACACATCAAAAGGGAATGGTTCAGGACTCACGCAGCCGGCGGGAGCCGATAAGAATGGGGCTGTCCCAAGATGTCGGTCAGAGAGAGGTCGACGACGAATAGTCTTCATAAGATGCTGCAATTTTGTAATATTCGCATATTTATACCTATGGCAACGATGTTATAATTGGTTAAATAAGCATTTCTCCTGTGTTAATCAATAAGCACAATAAATAACACTGACCTTAAATATCCAAGAGCTGTAGTTAAATGCGGCATATTTTTGCATGAATAGTACTAATGTTTTCGTGCCTATGAAAGGAGGCTTCATGAATTTTAATTTTTCATCGTGAAACACGATAATGTAACTCGACTATTTATGGAATAAGTTCAGATGATCAGTCATAAATTATGCCGGCTGAATATTTCGCGGAACTACAGAAGTTTCTCTAATTTACATGTTAAAATAAAAGAGTTACGAGTCTAAGTAAATAATATAATAATCAACACGTTATTTTCCGAAACGATTTTACAGTCTCCTCAATCAGTTTTAATCTTGTTATAAGATTGTATGTAATTAAAATACAATAATATTTTATATAAACATACGAAGACCGAAATAAGCTAGTATATGCATACACTGAGTTCATACATTCATTACTATTCTCCTGTTAAAATGGATGCTTGAAAGTATAGGTACAATTAATTTCAAGTGATAATATGTTTATTAGAGATTACATACCTGAACTATCTGTTACCAGTCGCGGGGGAGTATCTTCGCGATCCGTAGGTACTACTATAACAACTTCATCATCTCTCGGCGATTCGCTACAACGGCTGGACGATGTTCTATAAGCCAAACATTTTCTATATTATGTTATTTTAAACATAAAAATATCAATAAAATATTACATACATTTATTTTACACTTTTCATGAAAATTAACAAATGAAAAAATAGACTTTTCAATTTCATCTGTAACTTCTTGTGCCATATATGCAAATAATTAATATTGGAGTGTCTTTTTATGATTTCAAATTAACAATCCAATGATTTTTCGCTATATTAAAAAAGCTGTTTTTTTAATATTTGTCCGTCTGTCTGTTTATGGTTGTTCAGACTATTCTAGCAATACTAGACCAGGTAGTTTAAATAAATTTTCCCAAATGCATCATGCATTTAAATCAATTTATAAAAAATATCGTTTCTCCATGTCTCAAAAAGATGTCAAAGCTCAAATTTCTAGTTTATACCAGTAGTCTAAATAGTAGTTTCGGGTACGTCATGATTAGTTAGTCAACCAAATTGTTAATAAATACATGCTAAAATTTAAGAGATTTAAATTAATATATTACGCTTACTTGACAATGACTTTCTTTCGCATAAACCTAGTGCCAAGATCCGAGTAACCTCTGTTCATCGGCCTTTTATGTGGCACAGGAGGGGCTGATGCTGGAGGAGGCGCCTCAAATGTTCGCGATACAGGTGAATTCGGCTCTGAGCATTGTTTGTCAGTAAGGGCAGGACGTATTCTGTGCTGCATATCACCAGATGTCCCACTTTCAGTGCCCCCGTTTAATTCGTTATTGATCCTCCTTACGGATCGCCTATCTTCTTCGTACATTTCTAATAAATGATCCAACTTACTTTCTATATCATCTACCTGCAAAAGAACGACGATAATGTTTAAATATTCAAAAATGTTATGAGATGTATTTCGATAACGTATTTCTATACTACATGTTATACAACAGAGTAGAGATATGACTGACACAGGCTATGTGTTCACACGTATATTACATTTCCATTTGTGTACGTACCATCATCATCATCTCAACCGATGGACGTCCACTGCTGGACATAGGTCTCCTCCAAGGATTTCCACAATACACGGTCTTGTGCGGTTTGCAACCATCGGCTGTGTGTACGTACGATTACAAATAATAGTCCAAAAAAATATAACGCTTACTTGTCTCTCAATTTTGACTACTCTGGAAGCTAGGCTAATTTTTGATGCATAGACATCTTTAGCCTTTGAACCTTGCTTGCCAAGTATTTGATCTAACCTGTGAATTTCATTATTTAAAATAAACACCATTTCATTTTAATAAAGATTAACTCAATAATTAGCAAGTAGTAATCAGAGCAAGATTGAGTAGATGTGAAAACATTGACTATTACAACGTGTTGTTTACACTTCATTGCCAAAGTTAAGCACAAAACACGAACTCCTTGAAAATCGGTTTTAATTCTGAATATGAAAACAATAACAAGTTCCAAGTCATGAAATCGACTTGTAGAATTTAGATAGTATTACGGTAGATGCCCACGTCTAGAAGACACATATGTGCCTTGTTACATCATTTTTAGCGTGTTTGTTGACTTTTAGAATGAAAAGTGCAAGCAAGTGCTCCCTTAAAATGATAACAGTAACTTCCTTTGCTATATAGTGAATCACACATATCTGATCATATGTGCAGAAGAGTTTGGTATGCATCCTAAGATACTGCAAGATTGCCGTCCGTTCTGTTAAGATTTATAAAAGTAAAAATGCAGAAAAGCCGAAAGTTAATACAAATTACTTGAAGAATGAGGTTTTTAAATATACGTTACATAATACGTTTATATATATATATATATATATATATATATATATATATATAAGAGATATCCAGGTATTTATTAACTCATCAGGATATCTCTGGAACCATAAGTGTCCGTTCACACAGACCGGCACGGACAGAACGAGCAGATTTTGACTGCGATTAAAATAGAGTGTTGGGTAGTTGAAATAAGGTTTAATTTTACATTTCACATTTTTTGTTCAAGTATTCTCAATAACAGAAGAGGTGAAATGTAAAAATAAACCTTGTTTCAACAATCCAACCCTATTTCAATCGCGATCAAAATCTGCTCTTCTGCCCGAGCCGGTCTATGTGAACGCAACCTAGGCGTAGAGACTTGAAATTTGGTAGGAATATGCCTTTTGCCGAGTAGAGGACGGGGGTTGAGCTAGTATATAAAAATAATGCATTGCATATTCTCTTTTACTTACAATTAAAAAAAAATACATTTGTGTTTCGTCAAATCGTATATAAAAAAATATAAACTAGGGCATTACTATCAATAACGAAATCTACAAGACGAAATAACATTGAATTCTGTTATTTCTCAAATTGCTTATTTTTATTTACAAACATACATGTTTTCACATTTACTATAATTCAACTGCAATATTATATAATAAAAAAAATTTCACTATCAAGTGTTCCGTACTATAAAGTTTATTAGGTATGAGAGCCATGAATAGCATCATCGAGAAACAAAAAATATGGTTACACTTGAAAATATGACCAACGTACCAAATCAATGCTATCTTTTGGACGATAAACAATACATATATTATTGTTGACTTTGAGTATTCGCCTCACATATTATTATTTACCGAATTATTTTTTGAAAAATGTGCCTCATTTGTAGATTTCGTTGCGTCTAATAATTTAATTACTTCAATCTAATACGGAACACTAAAACTACCTTAAGCTAGTCAAATGTGGCTAGAATCAATACATGCAAAGAAAGAATAAGGAGGAAATAGAAAAGAAACATATAGTGAACTCGTGTTTGTAACTGAAGAAGGTAGTGCTATGAAAAATAATTTTACCAACTGCGAGTACGTAAGACATTGCAGTGATAAGAAAATGATTGATTACGACAACATAAGATAGTATAAGAGGGTCCACAAATTTGAAAAATAAATTCTAGGAAACGGTTACATCAGCTTGGTAGACATACGTTTTATTGTGGTTACATTAAAATAATTATTACAGATATTAACACATACACTTCGTCACATTTTCTTATTTAATTTTTTAGGTTTCATCAGGGCGTCAAACGCTCAAGTTTGCACGCGTACAGTACATAGATAGTCGTATAAATCTCACCTGTACTGCAGGTTCTTGGTTCGGTTTAGGAGATCAGCGTGCCCCGATGAGTACTGTTCTATGACGTCTTTCACATCGTAAGGTTTCAAGGCTTCTCTAAATCTCTTGCGTGCGACAAAATACTTGAGCTATACGGAAATAAAAAATTCCTCAAGTCTAATTAACAAAAATACTTTGTAATTTATAGCTAATATTGAATTAATTATTACAGGTATTCCAAAAAATATCACAATATTATATTGCTCGATGATCGTAGAAGGCAATAATGTTGTTCTTGAGCTTTATTTATTTCCGATGCCTCAGTTTGCCCGATATTGTTTACCCCTATTTCCAAGCTGATCAAAGGATAGATTTCTAATATATTTTCTTCAAAATCTAGCAAAGTAGAATAGTCATGCGTGTGGAATAGGTATAGTTAATACGATGTATATGTACGAACAGATTTATGAGTCTGGGTATTTAAATGTCATCCACTTACATGTGATATAGGTTTCAAACGTGATTCCATACAAACACGAATCACTATCTATTTTCACCGCTGAAAATTTTCATATATACCTATAATTAGCAAGATGACATTCATTTAAATATACTATTGCTTTTTCTTACTGTAACAGAAAATTTTCAGCTGTGATTGTTTTCAAGGAGACGTATTTATTGTCCGTTGTAAATACTTTTTCGTTGTAGACAGCATCACACACTACTATATCTACCATACAAAGTATTTCAATAGATATCTGATATAAGAAAAGTCTACAGAAATAACGAGTTATGTGTATAATCCAGACGAGAGAAAGATAGAAATGTATAATAATAGGTTAAGTAAAAGTTAAATTGAAGTGCAGACGTCTAGGAGTCACTGGGCAGTGTTTAAAACGAGTACCAAATTTATACGCATAAACGAATATAATATTTTATCTATTAATAGCAATATTTAGCTTATGAATTTAGTGACATATTTATAAGAAACCAGAAAAAATACTACTTTTTTTCAGTCGATTATGCATATAGATCTAGAGCAGTGATAGCCCTAAGCTGTTTTGTACTACCTAGTCTGGACGTTTTTCACTCGCCCCAGCAGATCGACGTGACCCGCGGAATATTGTTCTATAACATCCTTTACGTCGTAGGGCTTTAATGCTTCTTTAAATTTACGGCGGGCCACAAAATACTTCATCTGTCAGAATTCCACAAGACACATTTATGTATAATGAAAAATGCTTCCTACGAAAATACGAAAATAAAAATCGATCTTGAAAGATGTTTAATCGGTAATTTATTAGCTTAAAATGCGAGATTGTTTTCCGTATACTAATTATAAAACATCTGGCGCATACACGAGCTTACGTTTATAGAAATAGTTGCGAGGCTAGATGGAGGTTCTGGCTGGACTATAAAGTTATATTGTACGGAGCTTTGAACTATAAAATTAAAAACAAACTTGGGTCAAGTTGTAAAGTTTGGATATTGTAAACAACTTAATAATTCAGTTCAGCCCGATGACTGCTTCACTTCGCTCCTTCATTCGTCTGGTAAATTATGTAAAGGTTAGAAGGTAAGTAAGATTCTTTCAATTTTGCAAATTTAACCTGAATTCCTTTGTGCAATCACCGTAAGCCCTACAATTTACTCAAAATTAATCTAAATTTTATAATACTATTTAAAAACACTTTATTGCGTGAAATAAAATATACATATTTTAATACTGTATTATTTATATCTTTAGAAGACAGATAAATATGTGAATATATATGTGATATAAATATGTGAATAGAAGATAAATATGTGTGTTTAAACATGTTTTTAGTCTTGGCAATCACAAGATGTAATTATGAACAAAAGTACATATTAAAATTAATAGAAACCGAAATATTTATAACATTCTCATTTAATATAATTAACCAGGATATTAACCAACCTATAAAACTTCATATTCCCGATACAAATCGAAAATTGTTGTGAAAATATGTCGAGGTTTTCGAGGTATTGTAATAAAAACGAAAACTTTGCTTTAACTATATCAGGCCTATTTGTTGTTTACTCCCAAAATATTCTCAAACGTTATAGGACTAATGAGCTAATGGCGAGCTAAACATAATTATTTATAAACATCTTGACTAATACTACAACCTAACTTGAAAATATATTTATTTCTATTATAATTATAGCTTAAAACTTTATTTCACAGCTAATTATAAAGATTTAATCAATCATGTTTCAAAATGACACTAAAATTAATTCTAATATAAATTGTATATTCAAAAGTATCAAAATGTTATCACATTCAAATAATTTTGACAAAGTCATCATATTATACATTTTATGTAAACATGAAGTTTTGAAATGTACACCCGATTGAATTATAAACATTTAATGTTCTAAACAGCTACAAAATTTTAGTGTTGTCTGTATTATATAATTTGATAAATATGCTTAGCTATTTCAGTAAGTACTGACTCGGATTTGTGTAGGTAGTTAATGTAAATGCCGTTAACTGCGCATAAGTGATTATTATTAAACTCATTATACTGATATTCCGCAGATTTTTTCTGACCTTTACACGGAGTGTTCTGTGAATAAAACCATATCCCCATTAATTTTATTAACATCTCTGATAAATAGCAAACAATATATATTACAAAAAGGTATTTAGGAGTTTATCTAAATGAAAAATATTTATTATCTGATTGGCATATTTAACAGCTAGATGTGATTATCACGGAAAAACATCTTGAGCGCACACGTGGTAAAAGTGAAACTTCCAAAATATTAGCTTGAAGATAATGGAGGCGAATGCAAAGTTTCGGCAAGAAGATTGTTGGTTTTAGTAGTAACATTTGATTTGAAGTCCCATTATACCTTGGTGAATAGAATGGACTGGACAATGCAGAGTACAAAGAGAACCACGAACATATGTAGCACTGTATAATGATTCCTATATCATTTTCTCCCACGTTGGATCTTATGAATTTATTAATCTATCTCTTTTGACTGTCGCTTTTTCGTTTCATCGAATTTCAAATCACAACGATGCTAAAAAAGATCTATCTATATAATTGCTGCGGCCTAACTCCATCACATTACTACACTGTAAAATGATATATTAAATACCTAAATGTGGGTAAGAACATAATAAACAAAATAATTCATTATAATTCTCATTCACCGATGAAAACTTATTCATATTTAGTTATAATTGATTAACTATTGCAGCTACAACGTACCTTTCTTATAAATCGAATGGCAGCTTTGTGACGCGGAGTCAACGTGACGCAACGCGGCTCCTCGTCCTCGTCTGCATCAAAACGTAATATTCAATTAAACTTCTGAAACAAGATAATGGACTTGAAAAGTCACGGGAGGGTCCGGGAGCAGTACCGTTGTACTCTTATAGCACAAACGTTCGTTAAAACTTCGCTCTGAACAAACGATTTTATGAATTATCAACGAGCAATGTTTTCTATATACCTGTTTTTATTTTGAAACTAATAAAATTTGTTTATTTCACTACAACAAAAACAAATATAATATTCACAAAAAAAATTATTGAATTTTTTTTATCTTGTCTGTGATTCTTATCCAAACATTAGTTATAGTCACATCATATTAATATATATGGTAACGGGATCCTTACTTTTTGGTTTTTATTATATTTAGTAATTTTCTTAGGTGAAGCGTAGAAAAAGTAACGCAATTATAGAAGGTTTTAATCAAAATATACCTTAACACATGGAAAATGAAAGTGTAGTGCACCTTCGTAATGAAACCTATTTATTTTAAACTTCAAAATTTTTCAAAATTGAAAAAAATTAAAAACTCAGATAAATGAACTGTTGTAACGCATGAATGGCATATTGTTAGAAATATTAGTATAAAAACGTCTTTTTTTTTTCAAACTGTCTATCATTTACAGACATGCTTGTTTGATATTTGTATGTATACAAGAACGATGCACTAGTAACCTGAATTTGTAAATATTTTATTTGGCACAACGTTTATATAATTGTACGGGTATATTACATTCAGATATTTAGAATATTAGCCAGCTTACAGCACAAAAGCTCAGATTTATATACATGGTGGTTGATAGAGATACCACTTGTTTAATGGACATATTTATCTCAATATATTTCTACGCTATAAACGTTTTTAACGTCACGCTTTCCGTAAAACATACATTTTTAGATACTCTCTCTCGGGTTCATCTCAACTCTGGTTGTGGAAAACGAGCCTCGGGGCCTTCAACCCATTACCCGGGCTTAGCCACGAGCATCTTCGTACTCGATTCTATTCTTCTCACTTGTTCAAAAGTCGAAATCTGTCTTTTTATTTACAGAGTTGTAAAGAAAAGAGCATACCTTTCGAAATACCTGATAAACAATAAACAGAACCGACGATGTTTTAAAATAAAATTTGCAGAATAAATATCTTGTTATTAGTAGATGGCAACACAACGTGTTGTCCTATACGATAGTGGACTATATGAAAATCCATAGTAATTGACTATGCAATTCCGTAGTGTGCTATGAAGTTGCTACGAAGCACATTGTCTACTCCAATATGTATGTATGGATGCCTTATGTACGAAGTACTCTTGGATACAGCAGATGTCACCTAATATAAGCAAAATAATTTTACTTCGTACTATGAAATTTTTTAATCAAGTTGGGGCGACGGCATATAAATAGCAGTACGTTGTTTAATATATTTGATTGTATTTCTTGGTTTATTAAAGTCATACCCTTGTTAAATAAATCTAAAACCATTCATACATTTGTACTAAGCTGAACATTTATTCGGTGAAATATTTAATTTATTCGCGAAGTATATACACTGTAAATATACCTGCCACGTATAGATAAAATAGCAAAACCTCTTTTCCATAAGGAAATCCTACAGATTATGTATTCCTTAATCAACATTTAGTTACAATATAATATCGCAACAATAAATTATATTCCAGGACCAGGGAAAAGGAAACAATTGTTAAATAGCTGTGTACAAATATCTGACTGAAACATTGAACTCATGCTATGACGAATAATAATATAACTATTATTTATGCTAATATTAATTCTGGCGACTAATAAACAACAAAACGATAAGTTATGATAATTTTAGTCATTTTATGAATATGTGACTAGAAGAAGTGCCTTCAATATGGAATATGATGAACATTTGAACACATTCAACGTTTAAAATAAATAACTACTCAGAAGCGACAGTGAGAGCATGTCATAAGACGAAGATATTGGTTTAAACGGAAAGACAAATATTCTTAGCCTCTTTAACTCTTACCGTCGGAGTTTTTCTTGGAGAGCGCCGTCTCGGCCACTGAGTCCTCGCTGTAGGAAGGGTTGATTGGTCGAGTGCGCCCTGAGCGGCCGTTCGTTGCGCCTGCCAACCCACACACACGCTCACTTCAACACTTCCACCAGTCCCGCGACTAACCAACCTACTGAGCTCCCCAATTACTAAAAAATGTAGTGTAGAAACCGATATAAGTCCGAAATCTGTTTGCTACAATGGAATATCTCGTCTCATTTCATTGTCTATCCCGATTCCTATCAATTCCGCCCGTCTGCCTGTCATTTAGCTGTCTGTGTACTATTATGCATAAATAAATGTTGCTTTTGGTAGAAAGGTAGCCTTGTGATATCAGTTTAATTTTAGCATTAGTACTATATAACTACATCAAGAATGTCTATTAACTGTATATACTATCTATTTAGAGAATAAAAAGGAGACACTCCGTTTCGAAATGTACTAAAAAATCATAATGATTATAATAATAACAAAATAAAATAAATCCATATTGCAGAATAAAACAGTCCTCAGTCTTCTTCAGTCGCGTTTATGCAAATTCCCCAGTATTATTGTGTAATAGTTGCATTTATTTAATTGTTTAGTGCCGGTTATTAATTTGTAGATTTATTCTGTATAAATAACTTAATCCTTGCATCTCTCTCATTATGTTATATTGAATTATTTTTAAGTATTGATATTTAAGTTTCAATTTCAATTGAATTATTTTTAAGTATTGATATTTAAGTTTCAAATTCCTGGTTTCAAAAAGTTCAAGAATATATGAAATTATAAATACTTTTTCTATTATAGTCAGTAATTTACGTACTATGAAAAAAAAATGAATCGTACATAAAATTAATTTAACAAAACAAAACAGATTAAACAAAATTATGTGACACCATTCGCATCAACTTCGATGGTACAATGGTAGCGAAATTTATATATAAATAGTGCTACTTGTTGAGTATAGAGACGTTGATTTTATAGAGTCAGATGAGTTTGCCATACGACAACAAATGTGGACTAGTTATGCGCCAAATTATTCCAGAACGAATAATAAGTTTATAATAAAATGTACAACTGCAGTTTTTGACTTAGTTTCCAATTATAAACCGTAAAAATAAAAAAGTAAAAACCAATAGGTTATTACAGCCCGGAAGAAGCATTCTAATATTCTCTACGATATAATTAATTTTAATTAATGCATTTGTGTGCACGTATATGTCTTTACACTCAATAATAATTATGTTTACATAAATAATATAATATTTTCACTTTTTTCTTCTATACTTTATTATTCGGATGTTATTTTAAAAAATGATATCTAGTTTAAAAGTACCTATCTAGATTCTCTCTGTTCTTATTTAATCACAAAAAAGAATCAACCCAATTTCATAAAGGGACCGAACAGAATGTTCGCTTTTAGTCTTCTTCCCTGATAAAATATGTATCATGTAACCGGAATTTTCCAGATTGGCCATGCTTTCGATGCCTAAGGGATGCAAAGGCCGTAAACCTACAAGAACATAAGAGAGTGATGCGGTATTTCTTGCCGCAACAAATAAATAAACAATAAATATATCCGAAATGAGCATGTAAAAGAACGTTGGGAAAAGAAGAAGTTTCCAGTTAATACCTTATTTTACAAAGTCACATGTTGTATTACAACTATAATTAATTTTATTCTTTTCAATTTCATATGTACTCGCATATATAAAATATCTATTCGATAAAAACCTTTATTAGGATTATTTGCCATACTCGCCATCTTAACCACTGGACCTCCAGTGTAGGGCATAAGTCTCAATGATTATTTACTGACAATTCAATAATGTTTTTTGGACCAATTTGAATAAAGAATATTTTGATCCGATCCTAGACCGCCTGTATCCAGTGGCCAACCCATATGATGTCTCTGCCAACACTAAAATTTTGTATGCAAAGCTGACGTTATCGCACTATAGCACCCTAAAGTCTTCCACTTCTCTAAACTATGTACTCTTCTCATTGTCAGTCTTCTTGTTGTATTTCAGTTGACTACGTAGGTTAAGTCGGCTTTCTTGCGGATGCGGATTTTTAATTCTGAGTCGATAACGTAAAAAAACTGTCCCCATGGCACGCTTAATAACTTTAATCCTTTTTATGTGACTAACAATTAACGGCTATGTTTTGCATATACTGACAAGAAGCATTGTTTGAAGAATTTAGTCTCAAGGACTGAGGAATTTGATATGAAAAGATTCCGAATAATTTCTCGAACAGTTGTCCTCTGTTTCAAAATTGTACCTTCATGAATAGACCATACATGGTATAAGCACTCCTATTACTTATATACTCCTATATATACATACACACGGTTATTAAATATTTTTAAAGTACTAATATTTTTGACTGGGAAATACAAACGGATTTGCCAACGAAAAAAATAAATACTTACTCTGACTGAAGTTAGTCTTTCAGCCGGGAGTGTGGGACTCGCTATAATTCAAATCCCCTTCAATATAGATCACCTCTTTGACACATGACGACCTAACAGTTACCAGAAACTGCCATGATATCTAACTAGCATTAAGAGAGGATACAAAATTTAAAAAGCCTTGATCGAATACCGGTCAGTCAGCAATTTAGGCTATTAATTAAATTCAATTTATAATAAAGCAAAGATTACATTTAATAATATCAAGTTTCATTAGTTTGCACGGAGAACAGGATATTTTGAACTGTACAGAATATTTCAAAACATATATTCTGTTTTTAACCAGTACAAAGACATTAAGCTTACTCATTTCAATATCATTTAATATAAAATCTGCGCTTATGTTAAAAAACGACAAGAGTACATTTGTTTATAACGTTTTCTCATATAAATCTTTTGGCGAATTTTGGTAAATTTTACATTATAAAGACACACTGGATATAGAAAAAAGACAAATTCTACTTTAGGAAATACTTTTCAAGGGACCTAGCAAGTATTCATTTTGAAGATTATTCTTGTATTTGAAGACAAACAAAAGAACTTAGTTTGTCATTTTGCAATTAGTAGTTTATGGCAATGACGTAATTTAATGAAAAAAATGAATAAAAAGTTAATTCAATATTCAAAACAGTATTCTTCAATTGATTTTACTGCAGTAAAGAAACACCTAAATAATGAGGTCAATGCAGTGGTTGCCACTTAATGTCTAAGCAAACTATCGATCGATCTGGTATCTCTTTCTTGCACAGGTGTACGTAATCCTTAAGTACAAACTTTTCAAAGTAGTGAAATATAGAAAAGCTACTCATATATCGTATTCATTGAAACGTTTTTCACTAATAGAAAATTCTACTCATGAATTCATTGCTACTTCATAATTACAAACAGCTATACTTCCAATTAGATATCGTTTACAGTATACGAAAGGTAATAGTGAAATAGTGTATGGTACAACATAAGTAAACGGTCTGAAATTAATAAGCCTGTAAAAGATTTATGAATAAAGCCTGAACGACTATCTTGATGAAGGTAAATATTTATACCAAAAACCCAGCATAAATATGATTTGAAATATAACATACAATTTCTTATCCTATTGTTTGCATTTTTAGAGTGAATGAATAATTAATATTTACCAAACTAACGCCATATGATCCTGATTAATGTTATACATAATATTGGTGTCAAAGTCTGTGTGAGAATTGAGGAAATCCTAAATATAGCAACACTCAAAGAAGAACTTTTGCACAGCGTTGATTGCGTGCAAAATATAGTACCATCCAGTTTGTGTCCAAAAATTATGCGCTGCGTTTAGTCACTTGGCGGATCACACTACTGTAATTGGGCGAATACTCGGTTCCGGATCCGTTTACTGGCTGGGTAAATTTAGGATCCCGCTTTCTATCTTGTAGGGTTGTGAGTAGTGAGAGTGGTGCCTCGCACCGTTCTTCTCTCTTATACAATCCCGACGCAAATGCTGGTTGGTTTAGCCTCAAGCTGCCTCACAGTAGTAGCACGACCTTGGGATGTGTTTCTGAGTCAACGCACAAGTGCAGCACCAGGTTCGAATTCCCATGGACGCCCTGGTGCCACCTAATTAATATCTGGAGAGGATGGCTCCGAAGGGACACCGAGTATAAAAGCACATAACCAGGCTTATCCTCTAAGAGGCGGAATGCCTTAGATTTATCGTAAAATAATAGGGCAAATTGTAATTGGTAATTAATCTAGGTCTTGACTGGAGGCTTTGGATATGGCTATTTACCTAACTACCCACAATGACATGCGGAAAAAAGACTTGCGTTGTGATACTATGCTGTGTAAAAGTATTAAAAGGTAAATAATCCCACAACAGGAAAACACTCTATCATCTTAGGTTATATTTTCAGCAAAAAAAAAAACCACAGTCTATTTCTAACAGAGTATTAATAAAAATTTGGCCGATTTCAATAGAATAAAAATATTGTACGTTTTGAATTTTAATAATCAGAAGGTACCTTAAGGCTTCTGACGCATAAGTAGAAATTTATAAAAACAATTTGGAATTATGATGAAAAATTATTTAATCACTATGAAATCACAATGAAAAATGTTGTTGAATTACATAAATAGAACAAAACGTCTAAAATAAAACGAGAACCTGCTCGAATTAGGTCTAAGTGGAGTAATCTTTGCATTATTTTATGAGCAAACTAGCTCGTACATTTTCATAAAATTGGTACTCATAGTTGTGAAGTAGTTATTTATATATTTTACATTTATGATTGTTAATGTATTCGAGTATATAATAGATACGAATATGTAATATGTGGTAAGTGTAATATACTTACATACGCATACATTGGATGGACAAGACACTCAATCATTCTTTATTTCTTACGATGATTTGCGTCTCGTTATGTTAATAAAATCTAGATACACCTACTTTTATTTATCATACATTGTTAGTATAGTTTTAAATTAAACGTTATAGAATTTGCACAAGAATAAAACAAAAGCTAACAATGGTGTTGTTTAAACTTTAACGTTATGGTTACGGAAATGTCATCTACCTACAAAACTGAATTGCCATTGTTCAAGATATTACTAGGCTTTTTCTTCCATACCAGATGCAAGAACAAATCTATATATTGACATTTTTAAAGTTTACAGAACTGACTTATTCCTTTATTTGGCAAAATTGTGATATTATTAAAGATATTTGTTATTATACATCTTAGATATTGTGAATAAAAGAATTTCATCTACGTAATTACGTACTATTCTAATATTTTGTAAGCTTTAAAATCTAAAGCACTTTTCATTTCGCCTACTTGAATCGGAAAATTGTATGCTTATAATCTAGCATCGGATTGAAAAGAATGCTTATGCCCATATTTTGTGTTGATTAAAAATTTTACTTTGTAATGTATTTCAATTACATATTCTTGATATTTGTCTGTTTTATAATTTATTTATGCTACTTCTGCAATTACCTACAACAGACAGGCAGACTATGACATTTTATGTCTATCACAATAAATTGAATCGGGATGTGGTCAAGAGCGATATTAACTAAATCTTTTTGAGCATCATCTATTTTTTTGGAATGGAGGTAAAATATATTATACGACTCCTATTAGCTAGTTGACATGCATAACAAATGCAAAGCAGTGGTAATTTATGTAGTTAGATGTCAAATTTTATAAGTTGAATTGAACAAAAATAAGATAAGCTTAAAATAAAGCCATTCCAATACGTACGCTGAAGTCGCCTTGTATATATTTAAAAAATAGAATGTGTGATCCGCGTACAATGATGCTAAACGAACGCAGTTTATGCATTCTTTATAAGTATTTATTGACAGGTCTACCTTAGCATTAACGCGGAAGCGATCATAAATTTTAGAAGCCTTCAGTCATCGAGTCGAGGGTAGTATAAAGCTTCAAGTTGCAATTATTTTTTTGTAATTTCGAAGCGATGTTTTAACTACGCGGGTGCATTTTTATTTTAAAAGTGAAAAAGAAAGAAATAGAAGGTAGATCAGCAATCGTGTCTTCTACTAAAAGTCGTAGCCATTATCGCCGGAAGTCGAAAATATCCGGTATCAATGGAGCTACGCCATTACATATTCACTTTAGTGTATTCACATTTCTGTAAGGTTGTTTATTTTACTAATAAGAATTATTAAGAAACGCATCAAATTTTATCGACTGTAAGTTTCATGCCATAGTGCCTTCTAAAAGATGAAGAATAGAACCTTGAAAGCAGCTTTTCCAACAATGGAGTAGACAACACGCATGGTCCCCGCTCGCTGTACGATTATCTATGAAACAGGGCAATATTATGTCACGCTCCATTCTAACAAAAAAATTAAATTAATATTGAGCACTTCAATATTGTATGTGGCTTACTATCACGAGTGAAACTGTTGCTTCTATGCGTGTCTGCTCGAATTGAACTTGTATTTATGGTATTATAAAGCCCGTCACTGTTGTGTGATTGCCAAGTACCTGTGGTTGAGTGAATTTTTGTCGCGTAATATTAACATATTTAGTGTTATAAAATATTATGAATGGTGATTTATTATAAGTAACTTATAAGAATTAAGTTTGACATATAGCAACCGTATGGTAAATAATATATAATATTAACATATTAGTAGCGACACATTAAAGTGTTATAATTTCTTTATACGAAATTTAATAACGCATTACACACAGCGTTTGTTCAGCATCAATATAAATATGTCCCAAATTTATATATGCTTCAGTGCAGCCATATTCGCAATACAGTACAAAAATCATTTATTGGTTTTTAAAATAACATATGCGCTAAATTTAAATAAAAACATTGTTGGTATAAAGTGAATAGTGACATTCATAATTTATTGTTATATGTAAAAAAATAATGTATTAAATATAACTGTTTGAGTCTCGCATCGTAATGTTCATCTTAAACTTTTAGTCCGACGAGATATTTTGCTACCAATATTGACTGAGTTGAATCACAAATTATATTTATAAGGTATATATACATACATATAGGTATAGTATTTGTTTTAGATTAATTTTATAACATTTTATCATGTATATATACAAACTACTAACAATGGTACGTGATTGTTTAGGGTAAACTTTCTTAGAGCTAGAAGTGCTACATGAAGTTAGATATTTGTATACACTATTTTTGCTTTAATAAGTAATTTCTTAAGACTCATGAAACTATTAAGAAATTAAATATTAATACACAGTTGGCTACTTAAAACCAAGTTAATCGATCTAACGGTGTTATGTATGCTTACATAATCCTGACATAAAATAGGGTTAAAAACAATTAGCGGACAACAGCTGCTGCTCCAGCAAAAAGTCCGGGTAATGATGCATAGCCTCTAGGCCCGAACGACAAAGGCCAATTTGACTGTAGTATAACTGTTATGCCCACATTACCTTTGTACTGAACGTGTCATAAATGCCTTTCACAACATTGGTTACAAAGCTTATATAGATATTTAAATTATATAATTAATTTTACAGCTTTTAAAAAAGTAAATCGTTTTTCATACTGATTAACTTTCGATAATGTAACTTACTACGCGTTTGTATTAAATAACTACAATGTATGTATAAAATATTTCCTCTTAATTTCATGAAGCTTTTCAATTTTATGCGCAGTTCTAACATTTGTGAATATCGAAGCGTCGATCAATAAACCAACAAGTTCAGAACAATACATTTAATCTTTTCAATTTTATTGACTGTACCGAAATCAACATATATATGTAGATGTCTTGTAAAACAGTAGATGATTATGTATGCTATTAATAAAAAGTACAATAGTTAGAAGTGTTTTCGTCATATAAAATTAGTAGGATTTTATGTCCACGAAATGCACGTCATGCCATAGTTCCGTGTTGAGTTATTAATTTGAAGAATAAACGCCTCTTATGTAGTGAAAATGATAAGTAATAAATTGTATATGAATGAAATTTACTTAAAAAACTTACCAAGGTTTTCAGCACTGGCGTTGACGTCGTATCGATGAGCAGGCTTAGAGTGTGGTGCGGGAGAATGCAAGGACGTACTTTTGTGACGACGGATTGTCGGCAACCGCGACACAAAGGAGGCATTGTTCTTGAATGATGCACTCATCACTCGACTGGCAAACAAATATTAGATTCATTACGAAAAATATGATCAAGAATTTCCTATAAGTAGGAATATGCTTGGAATATATTCATATTAGTAAACCGTGGAAAAGTTGTAAATGTCATTTATAAATTTGGAATACGTTTTATCTAGGAGTATTAGGTACACATTTTTCATTCGTAGTCATTTGATGTTTCGTTTTTTATATGAATCAAATGGACCCATGTATCAATGAAGAAATGTCACAGCAAATGCTGAGCTCTATATATGAATGTTATTGTCAACTTTCAATACATTACCGTCCTCACAACCAGCAAGACATTTTAATTCTGGTTCTAAGTGTTTAATAATATTAGTTCAAAACATTTGTAACATTCAGCCCTCAGAATGGGAGTCGCTTGCAGTAGATCGGATTGATTAGAGACTCCTCGTTAAGTAAAACACCAACGCTTTCATGGAGATACGTGTGAAGTTACAAGACCGATAAAGGGACCAGCTTAGAGCCAAACCACCTTCGGCTATAACATACAAATATTGCGGTGGTATCCTGACCTGTCCTGAATGTGCTCGCACATTTCTAAGAAAAATTGACTGTATTAGTCAATTTTTCTTAGAAATGTGCGACATGCGAGCGCACGGAAGTGCAATGAGACCATCGTGAAGAATTCATAAAAGCAGTCGCAGTAGCCGAAATCGGCTAGGACTTTATTATTATAAAGTAACGGTGAATAAGGGTATGAACCGTAACAAATATTTATTACAGTTGATTCGCACAGGAAACCATGTGAAGTATCTAAACAAAACAAGCCAGGCTACATATAATACATAACTTATAAAATACTAGCAAAGCCCGCGGTTTCACCCACGTTGATACCGACTTCGTGGCAGTGGAAAGGCGACTAAGTCGGACTATAGATTTATTTTTGTTAACATAAAAGTTTTATTTCACATAGTTTTTATTACTTTAGGACAGATATACAAATATGTGTTCTAAATATTCCAGAAAAACTGTGGTGACGATTAAAATACATTCATTCTGGAATACATATTCTTTTCTGACTATATTTGTGTGTATGATGACATGTGAGGAAAATATACACTGCGAACAAAATGAATTTACCCATCTCTATCTAATACATTATGTCATAACCTTATTTTCTATATACTGACATTTTAAAATATCCGATTTTAATAATTTAAAAGTATTTTACAGGTATGGAAACGGTCTTTAATTATAATATAATATAATGGGAATAAATACTATTTAAAGGTATAAGGATTAATATCGAGGTATGAATAATATGGTTTGATTATTGTTGGAACTTTTATTAACTTGTAAAATGTAAAAAATTAATTATAGTGAAATAACTACAATAGTTGGACATAAAGTATCCCGGACTTTTATGTAGATATATTTGTTCTATAATAGTTTCCGCAGCGCACGCGATGACAGATTTATTGTAACTAATTTTTGAACACGTTGGGTTACAATAAAGCATTTTTATCCGAGATCCCAATTTTTTTAAAAAAGTTATATAGCCTATGTCGCTCAGTGAAAATGCAGCTTTCTCATGGTGAATTTTTTTCAAGTGGTCCAATAGTTTTTGTGTGAATACGTTACAAACATACATACTTACAAACATACATTTGACGGCCTCGCTGGCGCAGTGGTGCGAGTTTTCGATTTGCTAGCGGAGGTCCCGGGTTCGATCCCCGGTAGGACGAATTTAGGAAATTGTATTTTCTAATTTGTCTGAGTCTGGACTGGTGGGAGGCTTCGGCCGTGGCTAGTTACCACCCTACCAGCAAAAACGTACCGCCAAACAAAGAGATTTGTGTTCCGGTACGATGCTGTGTAGAAACCGTAAGGGGTATATCGCCTCTTAACAGATTAGCGCGCTTCCATCTTAGACTGTATCATCACTTACCATCAGCAATAAAAAAAACACAAATGTTTCCTCTTTATAATATTAGTTTAGACATATAGTAACTATTCGCCACATATGTTACATTGTATTTCGACACATGTGTGAACGTGATTTCTACTAAATGATAACTTAAAAATACAAAACCAAAAAAATGTAATTAAGTACAACATTCTTTTTACGTAACATAGTTTAAATATAAATTATTCTCATTTCCTTCATCTAATACGACTCAAATATTAATTGCTTTATAACCGTAATAAACTAAACAAACTAAAGAGAAAAATATATTTAGACAATCCATAGTTTCATTAATTATTCTAGACTATTATTTTTTTTATAAAATATAATTGTTTCAAAAAATTGCTAATTATAATCAACCTATTTTCATTTTCAATAAAAAAAAGTAATTTATAGGTTTGAAAAAATTCATATATCAACGTTTACAAGTCACATTAAGTAACTAACCTTTTTTTAAGTGTAAGTAAGTAACCTTTTTTTTCTCAATAAAAATAAATCATTGATCTTTTTAAATAGTGAAACTGTAACAATACTAAACAATAATTTATATTATACACGATATAAAAAATAAAATACTATATTGATTAATCAATTATTAGTATCATTAAAGGAAATATTTTTTACTAGACCATGTTACGAGTCAAACTGCATATATTGCGAATAGCCTAATCTATATGACTAGACAAAATCCTTCAAATTTGAATACTTCATATATTGCAGTTTACAAAGCAAAATTAAGCAAACGAGGACTTAAATACAGTTTAAGACAAATATTTTTCTACGCGTTATTTTTCAAAACTACTATAAATTACGCCCCTATTGCAAATTAGTGAGAAATGTACGAACACTTCTCAACAGATTTCACAAAGTATAAATTTCAACATTTAACTGTCGTTATTTATTCGTGGATACGTTTCGTCAGGAAAACACCATTTCCCATTTAGCAAATGGTCAGAGCTGCGGTTACACATGCCCATAGTGGGGCTTAACCGGAACGCTTTACTCATAACATCTGAGAACACAATCACGTCCAAAATACCACAATCTTTGATTGCTACGATTGGTTAGGGAAACGTTAACTTTATGATACTGTAAAAGAATCAAGCCACTGTCCATGACCATTATAAATTATTTATTTATTTAAATTTTAGTAAATTTTAATGTCACGGTGGGCACGACGACCATGCAGAAGTTTAAACTGTGACACGGTGATTAGCGCCCTGCCTTATATAACATACACAATGTTCCTAAGACTAAGTTGAAATAAAGATTTAACAAATAATTTTGGTAGATAAGAGTGTGTGTGGGGACTGTGAGTGAGTGTGTGCTTGTTTTAGGTATACGCGCGCGTGTATGGCCATGCGTGTATTCTAAATTATAAATGTTAAAATTATATTCAAGAAATATTTTCAAAAATTAACCTAATTTTGTATTAGGTTAATTTATTTTATCTTTTTCATCTGTAACTAAAGGGATGTCATACTTTACCGTTGTCTCTCAGCTAACATTACCGCTTTTTTATATAATGACATAAACACATAAGAGATATTAAACGATAATTAAAATATATGTATATTTTCAACAAAACAATTGAAAAATGACCTATATTTCGGGAAGATTGTTAAAGTAACATATTGTAGCGGAAATTATCACCAACCGAGTGTCTTAGTAATTTTCGTCGTGTGATTGAAATTGTTCCGTAAGACGTAAAATCCCGGCGTATATCGTGAACCCCTTTAAATAATAACGGCCTATTGGATGAACGTTTAAATTTCCTTCGATATATACTCCTTCAGAATTCCGGAAAAATCTCGAGGCATTTTTTAATACTTTTAAAGCCACCATTGCATAAAATTTATCATTACATGTATTTCAGTTAGGAATTACATCGTTCATACAATATCAAACGGGACTCCAGAAATATAATAAATTATAAACTAACTAAAGTAAAATAATATTTCACTTTCTTTCCCTTCAAATGCTTAAATAGTTACGAGGTTTTCAATGTAATTAGATCCAACAAATACCCCATATGTTTATCCCATAAAATCTTTGGAGAATCGTTATCTTAACGACCTGCCGAAGAGATTACGCCAATATGTTATCGAGATTTGTGTCACAGTTATTGCAAATAAATACTTATTACTACTTAAGTTTATAAACGTTAAGTTATTTTAAGAGATATGCGCGAAAACGGTATCATTTGTAGAACAATAAAATCAAGCTTGATTTCCAATTTGAAATATAACACCTTCCCTCGGTCCCTCATGTAATTTTTACATGAAACTGCTATATTCGTTTACTTTACAGATGCCAATCAAATGCCAATTTACCGCTCTCGTATACATTTTCGAATGGTCATTATATGCAATGTCCTCTATACAAACATAAGTGATTTACGGACATTTTTTCCAATTCTTTAAAGCTAAGGTACAATTTATACATATTTCAATAATTAAATTAGGTAATGCCTCTGTCATGGCAACAAACAACCACTAAAGTTTCCTGGGTGATCTATATCGATCTTCGTGAAGTGCTTGGCATCCATATTATTATGAGAGTTTCAATACAATTTTATATATAGTAAGAAACATTAAAAACGGTTCCAATACAAGTCATCAAATCATTTTCAGTTTTTCAGACACAAATACAAACAACTGTAATATATAAATATCGTATGATAACAGCATACCTTGTCTGTGGACTTGGCAGAGGAATTTGATGTATCTTCCAAGTCGCAATACTCATCGAATGTTCGTCAGCAGCATAACATCTCCATAAAGCTTGTATCAAGGTAGCAGCTGGTTGCCGTCTTCTAATCATGTGCTTTTGTCGCTGTTGCTGTTGTACTTTCAATGCAAAACCTGAACCTAAAATACCCTGCCACAAAGAAAAACCATTTATTTCAAGAAAAGTATTTTTATCACAAAATGTAACTAATTTGAAATGTCACGTTTCCGAGAAAACATGGCCTAATTAACATATCACTGCAGTACGAACCTAGCGTTTGAGCGTTACAAATATTTTCATGAATGTTCGTAAGTCGAAAGCAATTATTTTTCAAGTAGCCAATAATATATTATATCGTATTATACGAATGTGATTATTTATTTTTAAAATTGTAAACATTATCTCATATATCTAATATATAAAATTCTCGTGTCACGGTGTTAGAAGTTGAACTCCTGCGAAACGCCTCGACCGATTTTCGTGAATCTTAGCGTGCATATCGGCTAGGGTGGAGAATCGAACAACGTCTATCTTTCATCCCCCTAGATGTTAAGGATTATCCACCCCTAATTTTTTTTTAGGTTTTTTCAAGAACTTTCTGTTTTTATTTTTTTATGATACAGCATACAAAAATACATACAACCCTAAATTTATTTATTTATTTATTTATAAATGTTCACCTTTCTATCACTAACCTCTATTTTTAATAGCGATAATAGTTATTACATTGCAGAACAACGTTTGCTGGATCAGCTAGTTTATATATACATTATTACATGCTGTAAGATAAGATTTATTGTTTTTGTTTCATTTACCAATGAGATATCGGAAATATCGGTATTTAACATTTAAGATATATAATTTAACAGATCCAAACACTCGAACCTGACAAAAGCTAACATAAAATAGTCCAATTTAATGTATATGCAGGTGTACTTACAAATATCAAATTTGTCTATTTCTATATGTTATGAATATAAAAACATACTTATTCCAAAATAATATTTTCTCTATCACAGCTATTAACGCAAAGGCTAGCCAAATTAAGCTGATACTATGAGGAATATCATATTTAAAATTTTTACCACAGTGAAACTTCCAAATTGAACCACATGCGAGGATCATTGAAAAACCATTACAAAAATCTAATATCAAGTCGCTTACTAGTGAAGATACCACTGGAATTCTCCTGTGTACCAAGAACCTTGCTTTTGATTTGTGCTGTAGATAGAGAAAAGTTTCATAAAATAAGTGAGACTCACAGCAGGAAGGGCAAAAAATGATATCCCAAGTAGCGCGCAGAAGGAGGCTATAAATTTGCCTTGCCAAGTTTGTGGCACCATATCGCCGTATCCAACCGTGCACAGCGTGATCTGTAGCAATGAATTTAACTAGCAATCATTGGATTTACTTCAACTAATCAGGATAATATAAAACTGCAACATGTTTCTATGGTATATATGTAAAAGTGATAATTATTTAAAATTCTTCAATATTTAAAGGAGAATACAGCCAGTTATCTATCTTGATTAAATTCGCTGATGAATTTTTCGCCTCAATAAAAAATAATTTTAACAGTTATAATGAGGGAATGAAACTCACTACCACTTCCACTTAAAAAATATATTACATCTAGAACGAAAGAAGAATAATAATATAACTTACAACTCCCCACCATAAAGCTTCTGCAAAATTTTTAAACTTTGTGTCGGCTACATCTTTCTCTGCTAAATAAACCAGGAAGGAGGCGAATATTAAACCAAGGAATCCTATATAAAGCGTTGTTATTAATTCCTGTAAAACCAAAATATATTAGGACACGTTCTTTATTAATCGAGTGTGACGCTGGTGCTATCTGGGTGCTAACTTTCATTTTCTCAGTTTTATTTTACGCAAACTTGGTTTTTTTTGTAACCATTTCAGGGCGAAGAAGCGCCATTTTTTGCATTCATAAAAACTGTATCAAGTAAACAATAGTTACTGTGTTAACTCCAGCTATTCGTATTCCATAGACAAACAAAGAATTTCGCGACGATTGAGCCATTCTAACAGTACTTACAGATTATTACTTTTTCTGTTTTGTATGAAACCTTTGTAAATTGAAAGATAAAGACAACAACTTCAAAATTGGAAAATATTTTGCATATTCTTTAGGAAAATCTTCGCTGTGAGGACGTTTTTACTATATTACCCAAATTGAAGGTTGCTGACGTTGTAATTCATCTAACGGTAACCTCTGGTTCGTTTTCACAAAACTCAGACGAAGTAAGATTCGTATAAATCATTTTTATTACGTAGTAGCTACACAGTCTAAAATAGTGACGTGGTAACATGGCAAGGAGATATAATTTAAAGCCTCCAAGATTTAAATTTGTCCAAGTTTGCTGGCCCAGAAATTGCAACTTCCTGAACTAGCCGTGCCGGAAATCAAACCAAGGACACTGGTAATCCAGCGAGGCCACCAATTTAATAAGAAGCTAATATATTCATTATGTATTTGTTTTAAAATACGAATAAATCATGTAACGTTCATTAGACAATAAAGAATCAACCAATGTACCCAAAAGTTGTTGTTTGTATAAAACCGTTTCAGCTTTGCTTTAGTGAGAGTTAGTTATTGTCTGTGTCAATATAGTAGAGGCAACGAAAGTGTGACTGCCGGATTCGTTTTATTTGCTTTGAATTGTGAACATGAAACCTGATCCAAATGTAAGTGGATATTGAGCCTTATTTTATATCTGTATCAACTCGACCAAGGAAATTGCGACCTGTTCCGTCTTGCTTACTCATCATATACGACAAGTGTTCAACCTACTAAAGGCATAATTTCGCGGTCAGATTAATCATAAGGATACTAATATAACCTTCTTGTAATATTTCATAAAAACTAGCATTTAAAATTTAGAACTATCGAACCACAACCACGTCTTGGAAAATTAGCAAAAGGAAAATTCCTTGCACAACTGGAATTTGTCTTAGTCTATTCAATTACTTGTAACATCAGATAACTGCTGATTAACGAGTGCAAATAAACAGGTAATCAATATTTTTAAAAAATTATCACGTACACTTTCGTAAGCATTTAGTAAAATATGAGTAATTTTATTCTGCCATTATAAAAATTGACACTTTTGTTTTTTTACTAGATTAAACGAGATAATTGTATATAATACTTAATTATATAAATGAAGTTTTAAAGAAAGTAATATATTCCAATGATTTTTTTAATTACAATTGGTTAACACCACTAACGTTTAATGCCCCGCACTTAAAATTGTGTTTAGTCTACTGCTGTAATGTTAGTTTTGCGTAATGTGATTTTACGAAAGTACCAATAATTAAAACAGCTTAGCTTAGTTTTAAAAGACTTCCTAAATCAACAACTAATGTCTTTTATTTGCAATGTTCAAAGTTTGGTAAATTATTTTCGTTAAACGCGTGACTATAAACTGAAAGAACATTTCGTAGTGTGGTACTAAAATAAACTATAAATTAAGACATTCCTCTATCAATAAAATGTATAGTTAGCGGGATATTTTTATCCATAAAATCCATCTATTAATTAAATATTTTGTAGTATGTTAAATAGTTTCAAAATGCATACCAATACCATAATAAAAAGGGGTTTAACTGTAAGAACAGGAAATGTTGAACTGATTCTATCAAGAGGAAACACCAAAGAAACTTTATAGTTCTTTCAGGTTTCTTTAATTAAATGACTAATATAAAATATAGACAATAGTGTAAATATAAGACCCTTTTTACGTTGCACGTGTCTTGTTATGTACAATGTTAAGACTTCTCACCTGTCTGTGAGCATAAACAACGGAACCTAAGAGTTTCCATGTGCCACCACGTCGATCCATTCGAACCATTCGCAAGATTTGAAAGAAACGTAAACCTCGTAGAGCCGATGCCGCAAACACTTGGCCCGAAGAACCCATACCCAGGACAACCATCGAAGCCAGGATGGTCGTGACATCTATTCAGAAATCGTAAAGTTGAAATAGTTTCACCAGTCCTTTCTTTGTATACGTATAATACAATTCATAGTTATGTAATTAAGATACACATTATATAACTTAATTTTTCTCCAAACTAGTTATCTCCTTAATTTTTTCTTTATTGAAATCATAAAACTCTAACTTTGTGGGCCACTTTAAGATAGAAGCACAACGAAGAAGCTGGTAAATATATAATTTCGTAGAAGAAAAAATCAGTGTATTCATTCGTACATTATAAGACGTAGGTCGTTCAGAACATTAGCTCCTTAAGTGCTACGCCACTTTGGCTTCGCGTGTAAAATTGGTTCAAACAACAATGACATGACTTTAAATTACATGATGTCTAATAAGATATTCCACCACACCTTTTTTGAGTTTAGTAACCAACTTACATTTTTTTACTTCTGACAAGTTACCGCTTGAACACTCAAGCGCTAAGTTCACTTTCCATCTTCTTTAATCATCACTTTCCATCAGGTGTGATCATGTGATCACACCTAATGGAAAGTGAGGATACATGGGAGCGCACTAATCAGTTAAGAGGCAATTTACCTATTATGGTTTTTACAGTGCATCGTACCATCGACCATAAATCTCTTTGCTTAGCGGCACGTCTTTACTGGTGGAAGGGTAAGTAGACACGGCCGAAGCCTCCCCCTAGTTCAGACACAGACAAATTAGAAAATGCAATTTCCTGAATTCGCCTTACCGGGGATCAAACCCTAGCCTCTGCTAACCATGAGTGAGAACGCCTGCGACCTGTGTGAGCCACGTGAAAATATTTTTCACTAAATTAAATAAAATCTGGATACGAAAACAATTTGAGATTCCATTTGCAATATAATCAAAACTTCAGATGCGTGATAATCCCTTTTGGTTAAGACCTAATTTTTCTGATAATCTCATAAAAATGTATTTTCATGAGATTTCCTCAACAGATACACATTAGTAAATAACCATTGATTAAACTATATGAGTAGTTCATGTAAAAAAAGCGATGCCATCACAATGATATACACAACTATCACTCCCATATCTCTGGTATCTGATCGGTTCTGGTGATAATATCGTTATCTTTCAAATCAGCGCCAGATTCCGCGATTAATGCAAAGAAGAACGAAATATCTTTACTTCTAAGTAATAGCTAGATTCAAAGCTAAGCTACAAATGTGTAGTTTTTGACTCTAGATAATTGCACCAATGTAATATTCAAAATATTTACTTAAATAATCCGTTCACTTTTATTGTAATAATATACATATTCCTATATATTTAATTTTTTTCCAATACAGAGACATTATTTAAGCATTTCCTTTTGATAAGGTAAATACCTTAAAAACCTTTTCATTAAATAAGTGTATATTTTTGTTATTCTTAATACATTCAAAACTTTTCCTATTCAATATATATAATGTGTTAGTACAAGTCTGAATCTGATCACACGATTGATGTGGGTAATTAAAAGTTAAACGACCACAGCGTCTACAACTTTTATGTTCTTCGTAAATATAGACGGAAAGTTGGTTTCAGTTTGAGAACTATTTTAAGATCTCTGTAATCTGTATGTAATTAGCACTTAAAGATCAAGCGCCAAAAATAAAGACTTAAAATTTCATTATGGCTTTTTTAATCGATGGACTTCTTCTATTGAACATGAGTCTCAGCCAGTAGTTTCCAATAAATTTTGTCTCGCGTTGCCTGTATCCATGTAAATTACACACATATGTATAATATACGAAACTTCAGAAGTCAATTGTCACCTCTGTTAATACAGTTGGGTTATTTTATAAAGCCAAGTAAGCGAATCGTGCGGCAATATTTGCCAGCGGTCCGGTCTCTAGGCGGACGACCCCCTAGAGACCTGAACGACAACGTTGCCGCATGTACCTCTGTCCCAAATGTTTGAGAACTCCAAAAATATAAAGGTCACGCTGTCACATATAAATTTATATCCAGCTTACGTAAAGACACAATTGTAGCAAAGATCTATCTATCGAAAAAGAAATATGTTGCTCGCAGTACATTAATTATACAGCGCTAATATCGCGCAAATATTGAAATGACTTATACCAATCAGACCAACGATTAATTAACGGCGGAAAAAGTGCGAGTAATCAAATGTGCTATATAGAAATGGATATCTATTACTAACATTATTTTTTATTCTTGTTTTTTAAGGTCTTTGAATGTCTAATGAGACTAACAGACATGTCAGACCCATCGTGTCCTAACAAAACCTCTCTTTCTACAAAACTTTAAAATCTCAAAATTTTTAGAATTGCGTTAAACAATAAACTTGACGGAGGGGATGTTGTCGCTGAAAAAATACTTTGAAAGGTACCAACATCCCCCATATTATTCCTAGCATTTATAGCGATTGACACATTACAGGAAAAATAATAAGAGTATTAATGCTCGATTGATACGAACCGGTTGGTATCTTTATACACATATATAAAAAAAGTAGCAACCCACAAACGTCTCACTGCTGGGCAAAGGCCTCCTCACTCACATGACAGAGGGTTTTAGAACATAGACCCACCACGCTGCTCCACTGCGGATTGGCAGGCATAGTACACAAGTGTACACAAGTACTCACTATTACTTTACTCTCATAGTCCGATGTGACGGCAATCCGACACGACCGCAGAGAGATCAAGCGCAGGACCGACAGCCTAATGTGCTCTCCGAGGCTCTGGGGAGAATTACACCGCCAAATTTCTCCCAACTTCGGGCAAATATTGAGAAAATCTTAATAAAAAACTCAATATCGATTTCAAAATTAGCCGACCTGGGACTCAAACCCAGGACCTCATGTCTGTAGTCAAACATGCTAACCACTAGACCAATGAAGCAGTATACACATATATAAACGTACATATATATTATTGTTTAGACTAAATTATTATACATATAGATCTCCACGTACAAGATTGATACTAATATAATAAAATATTGAAATAATTAATTACTTGCCTATTATGCAGAAAGGGCGCCTCAAGAACTTGAGACGCCCCATAGATCCTTGATATCGTGATCTGCATCCTGATGACCATAACCTTTATAAGAAATAATTAATTTTAGTATATTTATTTTGTCATAAAAACTTTTTGGTGTAATACATACAGATTACAACGTATGAAATTGAATTAGTGTATATTCAATTTCGCCGTTAGGTGCCTTAATAACAAACACGAAATAATAATATTTCGTTTGTTTGGAGTTTAAAATAGTTTAAAATATGGCATAAAATTTCATATTTTCGCCACCTTATTTTCGCTAAATTGAAATGGCATATTTCCCGGTAGATAGCTAATATTATAATTTACTTTTAGAAAACGAATACGTAACAATCCAAGGAGACCTGTTAATTTTATGAAATATCGACGAGAGACCGATATATTTTGGGAGATGGCAAATATATAGCCAGCAACGGATAAAAAATAGAGGTCTAAACTCTCTTTTAAAAGCAAGAAAGCCTTTGTTTTTAGTAGTAGTTTTTACAACAACAACCAGGTAGTGGTCAGTATCGATGTCGACCCCGCGGTATACTCGAGCATCTAGAACTTTCTTCTTCAGTTTTTCGTCCACAATTACAAAATCAATCATACTTCTAGCATTCCCTTCTTCCCTTGTATACACATGAATCCCCTTGTGCTCAAACATAGTGTTTGCCACAAAAAGACTATGTTCCACACATATTCCAAGCAAACTTCGTCCATTTTCATTCACCCGTTTGTCACCAAACATACCAAGAGTCCTTTCATATCCATCACGTTTCACACCTACCCATCCATTAAAATCTCCTAACATAATTATTCGCTCATTCGGTTCACATTCATTCAACGTATCACTCACACTTTCCCAATACTCATCTATTTCTTTTTGGGCTTTATTGGACTTTCTGGTGCCCAGATCCGTCGGAGCATAAGCACCCAAGACAAAGATCCGAGTAAGTCCAACTTTTAGCCTGATCCAGATGAGTCTAGGACTCACGTATTTCACTTCTTTCACACAATCATCCATTCTTTCGGAAAGTATGATACCAACTCCCTGACAGCCTCTCTTATCACTGCTTACACCAGACCAGTAAGCTGTGTAAGGGCTATGTTTCGTGGTATCACATCCTTTCCTCTTTGTCTCATTCACGCAGAGTACATCTATGCACCTATCATGCATCATCTGGCATACTTCATCAATCTTTTCATTCATTCCTCCTCTTACATTCAAAGTAGCAAAGCGGCTCTCGGTAGCCCGCTTTTCGCCCCCATTA
>JACTOM010000929.1:8064085-8099205 GCA_015832385.1 Elymnias hypermnestra
AGTGAATGCGAAAGTTGGAAGGGGAAGACCGAGGCGAACGTTCCTGGACCAAATCCAGGACATTTTAAATAACGGCCAGGTCAAGAGTACTCTAAACCGACGAACTTGTATGAAAGGTTTAATGAGATTGAAAGAAGCGAAGGAGATATGCAAGGATCGTGGCAAGTGGAAGGATGTTGTCTCTGCCTACCCCTATGGGAATGAGGCGTGATGCTATGTAGTAGTTTTTAGTCTAGACCCGCTATTCGTTCCGTCACAAAAAAATACTCTTAGCGAGTTTTAAGATGGGGAACACGTTCTAATAGAATTTTTGTTAACGTTAGTCCTGCAGGAAATTAAAAATTATACACAGTTGAAGTGGCAGCTACATCTCATTTCAATAATATAGTGTAAAATATAAATATATGAAGACATAACACAGTAACCTGAATATTGATATATATTTTTAGCGCGAGTGTGCATTTAACATTCCATGTTTAACCTACTTTACGTAACTTAACAAAGTTTGTTAAGTTTGCTTGAAAACTGTCCCTAGTGTACGTGAGCGGTTGCTTTACGTCATAAATACACAACATAATTATCACCAACGATCTAGCATAGCATAGGTATATAAATACGAATACGTTTGCTTGTACACGAGCCTATTGTGCTAACAACTTCCATGAAGCTATGACGTGTCGCTTTTATTTTGTTTTATAAACTGAAATTTAATAGAAAAAGCCAGAATAAAAGCAAACTAAAATAGAGATTGCGAGAATTCTTCAATTGCAAGCAAAAGCTATAATAATAAATTGATAAAATACAGATTGTTTTATAAATATTAACCTGATAATGTATATGCAGTATGTGATAAATTGCTTGACGCCCAAAAGCTCTTAACGTTTATCTACATTGCGTTGCCTTAGTAGCCGCTGGTTGCCTATACATGCATCATTAATCATTATTAAAAAGCTCTGCATAAAGTACTTTGCAAAGATCTAATCTATAGAAAAAGGATATTTCAAAAGATAATACGCTTAAACTGTGCCGATAAATAACTTTATTTTTGTATGAATAATTAATTAAATACTGCTCTTTATAATGTAAGGTATAAGACTGGAATCCTGAGGCCTGCTTTTTTATTACTGTACTGTACGAATAAGCGTATTATTTTTATTGATCGGTTTAAAGTGGCCAGTGGTGTTCTATATCTATTAAAATGACAAAGCCTTGCTACTCGCATTGCAAATGAAACTGCCTGTTGAATATGATATGCAGTAGCAGCAATTATATTGTTTGCCAACTGTAGCTGTCAAATACTTAAATTTGCAAATGAAATTTAATGAATTAATAAGTTGCAAAAAACGTTCTATAACATACCTTAAAAAAAATTCTATCGCGAACCATACAACGACTACCGTCTCCATGTAGAACAAAACAATTCCAGCCTTCGCCTCGTATTCCTCGATTGTGGAGAATACCGATAGTGACAAACACATGAACACCATCAGGAATCTGTTAGAATAAATATAGAACACGCAAATAAATAACGTTACACAAAACTTATTTTTGCGTTAGAGAAACAAACAACGCAGTATTAACAGTCACAATATTTATATTATAAAATACTCAAGATTTTGGAGCTGCGGCATAAATAATATCTCTATTTTGAATTGCATATATTTTACATATCATTGCTAAAGGCTATTTATGTTTTATTTATAGCAAATATTTCAATGTACACCTAAGCTAGTTGATATCATTTCTTCTTCTTTAAAGGAAAAGTTTTAATCCTAGTGAGAGAAACTAACCTCTTTCAATTTTATGCTTTTAAATAAACAGCATGAGGTGAAAGTTTCGCAATAAGCGTACTGTTATTTTTCTACTTTAATATCATGAAAATGTAGTCCTAAAAATGAATCCTTTTAAACTTTACTACAAATTCCAGCATTTTGCTCTGTAGTTACTAAAAAGTTAAAATTGTATGCATAATTTCTTAAAAATAATACATAAAAATTTGTAATAAATAATGAATTTTAAGAATACAATATTTCAAGCCGAGAAATTAACCACAAAAAGTTAATCTTCAAGGAATAATAATGTTTCAAATTGTACATACAGACTGTCGATATGACCAGAACGCTCGTAAAAGAAGTGTTTTCATACTCTCTAGAGAACAAATATAAAACGAAATCTTTCATAAGCACATATCAAACAAAAGATATTCATGACGTAAAAATAACTTCAAATCATCGTCATAGCTGTCCTCGAATCTGTCACTAATGTAATTTATGAATAGTAAAAGCATTCTTTCGTTGCAATAGTCTTAAAATATTTATCTAGACGAGATATAAAACATAAAATTTGATTAAAGCGACCAAGCATATAAATTTTTGTGGATACTTTTCAGGATCAATTGTGTATTTTTTTACGATAAACGAAATTTTCAATTAGTAAAAAAGTCAATTCGTGACAATTCGTGTAATAAATCTTTCTCACTTCAACCGATGGACTTCCACAGCTGGACAAAAGTCTCACCTAATGATGCCCATAAGACCTGATCTTGCGCCGCCTGGCACCAGCGGCTACCGGCGACCCTCTTCATATGGTCGGTTCAACTTATGGGGGATCTGCCTACACAGCGCCATCCAGTACGGGGTCGCCATTGCAGCACCTTCGAGCCCCAACGTAGATCGGTTCGTTGGACTATGTGCCCCGCCCAATGCCACTTCACCTTCGTGATTCTTAGGGGTATGTTGGTGACTTTGGTTCTACTACGGATCTTCTCATTTCTGATTTTATCGTGTACAGAAACTCCCAGCATAGCCCTCTCCATCACCTGCTGCGAGACGTTGAGCTTCCGAATGAGGCCCATAGTCAGCGACCATATTTCCTATCCGTACGTGATCACTAACAAGACATTGGTCTTAAATTCCTAAGTAACTTATATTTAGCTTCCTTTACTTGTCGCGGAAGCCAGTGATGGTCCAATGGATATACACGTGGTATCTTTAAGAGTTACGGATTCGAATCCTGACCAAGCACCACTTAGTTCTATTTCTAAAACGTATGTGCTTAATTATTGTTTAAAATCCATCGTAGTGTTCGGTGAAGGAAAACATCATGAAGGAAAATGTATATCCCGGTAAAGACTCTGGAATAAGTGTATCTGATTGATGTACGCTTTAACGCTGTTCTTCTATGAGTGAGGTCTACGTCAAGCGATGGGACATTACCTGGCTGATTATTTAACACTTTTAATTTACTTGGTACTAAAATATATTCATATGAATCCGATGAATAGACTCACACAATCATATGATATAGGACAGCCTTTACACCTCGTGGCCGTTCAAGGAAATTATAGAACTTTGATTGTAGGCGTCGGTAACGCGCGTCGCGTCGCGTGGCGCGATAGCTGAGCGGCTTGCCCAGCAGCGACATCCGAGGCGTCGCCAGCCGGTCGCCGCCACGCTTACACTCACTGCAACCAATCAAACTAAACTCATTTCATATAAGTTAAAAGGCATTAGCAAACACATTTCCTAGATTAAAACGTCCTGATGATTTTGGTTTCGTTACTTTAACTAGTAAATCAAGTATGGTACTCTAAAAGATCAACTTTATATTGTATCATATTCAAGTCCAAAAATCAATATAAACTTTGAGCTTATACACTGCAGACACGTTCAATCTAATCATTTTCTTGATTAATTTATCAAAGTCAAGAGAAAGTGTTTAGTTACGCCTGTTTTGCCAATTCCGTACAGTTAGGTAAACAACAACGAGCCCTAATTTGCTGTACGTGCTATCCTATCACGATTGTGATATCAAATTAACTACGAAAACTTATTAGGAAGTAGGAAATTTACTGTTGCTATTATTTGATAAAAATGAAATAGCTTAAGTATAAAGTTATAAATAAAGAACATAATAAAAATTTAGTGAGCCTATGAAGACAAATGAAGTAACATCTAACGACCCATTACTGGGCACTGGCGTCCTCGCTGATGGGAAAGTTTTGGAACTTTGAACCACCACCCTACTCAAATCCGCATTAGCACGCTGAAAAAACCCCGAAATTGTTTAAGAGACTGGCAGATTTCCTGACAATTTGCTATCAATATATATATATATATCAAAGGAGGTGGGATCGAAAAGTAGTAAGAATCAGATAGGATATAGTAATTTATTTTTCTACATAGTATCAGAGTCTCTCTACACACCGGGTCCAGCGCTTTTTCAAGGTTTCAATCCTTTACAAAAAAAATACAATTTTCTCGACTTTCGCAATATTTTGTTGGGTGCTTGACGTCGCCGCAGCGATGATAGTCTTCCGTGTGCATTCTCCCTACCTTGTGACAGTGGAATACAGCGGAGCAGACTTCCTAATGTTACCTCCAAATCGCAATGAACCTCTTGTGTCATTAACTTTTTTCAAACAGAGGTATTTAATAAAAGCTCGCACTTTCGAGAACACGTTCAGACACGAAGCAAATGACTACAATTAGAAAAAACAAAAGAGAATCGAAGATATCTTTCTTTATTAATATTACAAATATGTGTCTGAGCTATGCCTGGCAGTATTTATGATTTTCACACCAAGGAATCTCGTAATCACTACTTTTGGATCCCTTCTCGTATATGCATAATATAATATTTCCAGTCTGTTTCCAATTACAACAAATTTCGTGTTAAAATTTAAAAATGAATGAAAATATATTTTTGCCCCGTAATTTGTTTATTCCCTTTGAAATTTCAAAAACACTTGCAGTCTTGCATAATGAAGTCAGGTCAACCTGCGGCGCAATTTGCTTACCGAATTCGCCAAGCGACGGCTATAACCGTGTACTATTTATTTCTTCTTTTTACAAATGAGTCGCCTCTACTTGAATCTTACTTAAGTGGTTTAAAAGTGAAATTTACAAACTCAACCGAAAATATTGTGAAATTTTGATATCTTAACGTCCTAACTATATACATGACAATTATAATACACGATATACTGTAAAACGGACTCAATACAGAAAAGACTTCCCTTTAATATAAACACAGTACTCAGTATGAAATATGTTAGCTGTTAGGTGGGCCGAGCAAGCCTTGTTCGTCATTTAGCGAAGCGTTTTATATTCAACCGTTGGAAAATACGCTCGTTTAATGTTTATTTTTGCATCTCCAAATTTAGATTACATAAAAAAATGCCTTTATATTTAAAACAAAAACTGGTTAATAACATAAAAATGAAGAATAAAAATTGATTGTCCAAGGAAAGAAATTATCAGTTAACTGTCACTGTTTCGTTTTTTTTAAACTATATTTTAACGTAACTTTAAAGATATATTTCTAAGGGGATACAAATTAAACAATCCTAAGATATACTGAGTGAATAATCGTTATACGCAGGCATTGCGGGAATTTCGAAACTGTAATATTTGTTAAACTGCATTTTTAATCAGTTTTTGAATTTTACTAACTGAAATGAACTACAATAGATTACTATCGAATTTTTATGAATAGTTATTAGTATTTGTTGATCTCGTGCAAATAGACGATCTATTCGGACGGCAATGTTGATCTTCGTACTACCATTCGGTTTTGATTCTATTCCGAAAGTGCAATAAATTACTTAATTATTTCCGGAATCGTTAAAGAACAATAATCGGTATTATTCTTAAATAACTAAATACGTAAGTTATTTCATGGAAAGTAATAGACTTTCCCTCAGGCTTCATTTAAAGCAACTACAATTTCATTACAATTACTTTAGTAACAAGAAAGAAAAATCACTTTGTGATATCGACTTTTTTCCATTATATTCTTGTGTAATAGAAAATACAGCACTGTATTTGAACCTCAATTGTTAATTTCCTAGAGATTTCATTATAATTCCTATTGTATATTTATATGTATAACGTCATTACATTCAGACGGACTTACCACTTTTCAAGAACATAAATACACGTAGAATCATTTCATGTCCTACTTTTACCTTTATAAGTTTCCCCTGGTTGATGGTTTTCATACAAAAATTTATACATAGATATCTAAACATATTAAAAATCCAAATTAAATAATAGGTACGAGCAATTATATCATAATTTTAAACGTTTTCTGTATTTGCAAATATGAAATAATATATTGCCCAAAAAATGAAACAAAAAAATGCTAAACGCAATAGTTTTGATTATTAAAATATATTTTTAATTGTTAAGACTGCCCTTGCCAACGCCATTCATAAAATATCCTCATCCATTCCACCTCATCCTCACATAGATAACGTAATTACATGTATATATAGATGCAGTCTTATGAAGCGTGGTGGGTTTTTCCAATAAAACACTCACTCTTATAAGAGAATGGGGTGTTAGCAGGGCGTTACTTACTTTTCTTAAGTATCATATTAATTGATTGATTGGGATTTAACGTGGAACCTTCCCAGTCAGTTTCTCCTACAGTTCATACACATCCATCTCAATCATTAAAAAAATCTTTTGTATTGGCCCACTGAAGGTAAAATACATTTTTTAAACTTTTAATGGACCTCACTTGAAATTGTATTACTTCTTTGGTAATACAATATTTAGTCATTGAATACATGTGAGAACCCAAATTACTGCAATGCTCTTGGATACTGTTATGCTGTCTTGGATAATTTTATTTATACCCGCAATGTTATAAAGAAATGATCTGGAGCAACTTGTTGAAATGAATGAATTATATATATATATATAAAATCTATACCATAAATACAGATAACAATTTCAAACCAACTAAACGTTTTACGTGAACAACATAGTTTTAACTTTTTAAGTTAAAGATAACTCTGGTAAATTAAATGAGAATCTTAAATTGGAAATCCGTTAAAATGTCACTAAAATCCGGCATATTTTCAAAATAGTTAAAAAGTTTTAACTATTTCAATTATTAATGTAAAAAAAAAACTCTTAAGACCAACTGAATATTAAAATAGATATTCTCCAACTGAACACTAAAACTGTTATAATATATAGATCATATCAAGCAAAAGGGTTTCCCATTTTAGAAAAGGGATAAAATCATAACCTATTACGTTCCGTCATTGAGGGTGGACAGCTTACTTACCTTATAATTTTGTTAAGTTCCCGTTTCGGATGATAACATATCTCGGAAATATGTTTTCTTTCTGATTATTACGATAAAAACTTTTATGTAATTAGTTAATGTGAATTTTTTTCATTTGGCACTACTTACTTGTTTTTGCAAAAATAAATACTTTTTACAGTCCTAAAATTATGAATTGTGCATCATACAAGATGTATAGTATAACTCAACTAGAAATTAGTTCTTTTTTGACACCAACATTTAGGATAAACGTGTTAAGCGTAAAATATTATATGGCAGAATACCAGTTGTCGTTAAAATTTTCACATTTGTTAAGATAGTGACACCATGTGTTAGTGGTCACTACGCATAACAATAAAGCTATACTGTAACAATAAACTATAATACTACGATTCACTTTTTTGTTATACTACGCTTTCAGGCAATTTATGAGATTTTATAGTGTCATGATCATTCCGTGACGTCATTCTGCCCATCAAAGTGCTATGCAAACTATTTGAATACTTGGGATTCTTTTATAGTTGACGTATATACAGATTTATTGTTCGGAGATATCCGATTATTATCTTCTCCAGAGAATCTCAGCTTCGAATCCCAGCCAGGCATTTTAAGTTGTCGTTACAAAACTTATGTGACTAATTGTTGCTTAAAATTTATGTTTGCGGTTTAAAGTAAAGCAAAACGTCATAAGAAAAGCTGCGCATCCTAGAAGCAATCCTGGGATACGTGTAACCGCAATGGATCAAAATTTTTGTTTCCTGTGAAGGAGTATCCTGTGCTCAGCATTTAGGATGTCACTTAATTTTTACTTCATTTTACTGTTAACGAACAGGCTTAATACGGATTTTATATATTAAACTTGTAGTAGGCATGTACGTCTTACGCTAGCCTTATCCCTTTTCTATAAACGTTAGTTTTTTAAACGGTGCTTCATATCCAAGCGTTAAACAATACACGTGAATGCTAAACAATTTTTACATTGCTAAAATATTAATCCTTTAGTGCAGTGAAGAATCTTAATTCGTCTTATTTTACAATATTAAAATAGAATAAGCATTCTAAAATTTTATATTGATATTAATTAAAATTACATACTTTAACCCTTAATCGGATACAGGCTTATGCAACTGGTTTTAACGTGTTTTCGCTATTTTCTGGTAAAATGTGTAGTTAATAGAAAGAAAGCATAAATTAAAAAAAAAGAAATACCTAGGTATTTTTTTTAAGGTGGTTTAATAATATATGACCATTGTCTGGTAACAGTAATAACATATTTTACAAGTGGCAATTATATGGTCATTGTGTGTGATAACGTAAATAAAAAAAATAATGTAACAAAATTATTATATATCAATAATGTTTTATTATTTACTCGTCGCCGTTTTCAGCCAAGTGATTTTTTTGAAAACATTTTGTTGCATATAGAGAGACACCACAATAAGAACATTATATATTACATCGCTATGTTTCTTTTTTATTGACTAGAATGAAAATCGTTATTAGGTTTGCTGCGCTTCTGGAAAATGAATCTCAACATTTTGTAACCTAATTTTACCAGGAATTCTAAAGTTGCCCCCTTATTCATCATTAAAAAGAATTGGTCTCTGTTCCTTACAAGTCATTTTTGGGCTAAGTTTTGATCTGAATTTACGTATATGATGAGATTTTTTTAAATTTCTTCCAGTCTTTATAAGTTCTTTCAGTACTCGAATGTACTAAATTAAATGATAAAGGCTCTGCGGTACTGGGATCTGAATATAAATTTTCATTTTCATATGAAATGTCGGCATGTACTCCAACATCATTATTTGCATCAGGAACACTGAGCTCTTCGGAAATGATACCTATTTCATTTTGTAAATTACCCTGAAAAAGTTCTTTCAACCTGCCGTCTACAATGTCACCATTTGGTAATTCAAAAATTGTGTTACTCTGAGATGGTACAAAGACTTCATTATCATCTTCCGAGACCAAATCCGACCAATTTTCTAACACATTTTGGAGTTCGTGGTCAGATAGTGGTTTCTTTGATGCCATTTTTACCTGGAAATATACTAAGTTACTATATTTCTTATAAAACGAAGGAAAAAGTATGAAGCGCCAAAAATAAATGTATCAGTGTGTAAAAGACAATGGACTTATTTTGGCCACCAATTGCACTAGTAAATATTCCAAATCCACAACGGTTATATAATAGCCACTTGATTCCGATTTCTAATATAAATTATATAAAAAATGTATTTTTTATGCCCCGTGCGCTAACTAATATCATTAAGTGTATAAATAAATAACTATAATGTACTTACCGAATTTTTTCCTTACCGCACAAAACAAATATTACAAGTTTTGACGTCATAAAACTACAATCAACCAAATGTTTCGCGCACTTTTGGAATTTGATCTTGTCTAACAGTCAAATGTCAAATTTTTGTGATGTCTGTATGCCAACATAACATTGCTAAATTCATTCTAAGCAAAATAAACAAATAGATGCGTTCAAATTATTAGAACTTTTATGGGACAAAAGAGTGCCATGTCGAGGTGGCACACATACTACCATTGTTTGATTAAGGGTTAATAGACATAATGAAAATACCTAAAGATATAAATTATAGAGCAGAAGTTTTGAAATTACGTAAAACCGCATATGTTTATAGATTGAAAAATTGAACAATAAAGCAAATTAGGAATGTTTTTCATTAACATTAAAAAACACATTCAATCTTTACCTTAAAATAAAATGAAAACTGCGCAATATTAAATACTTAGCGCATTAATCACATAGTAAATTCATAGATTTGATTATGTTAACAGATCGATTTATCATTTTGGGATTTTTACTCTTATTCTGATGTCTAAAATAAAACAAAACTGATGTATTTACTATTAACATTTACTCAGACGGGTTATAATGAATAACAATACTATATAGTTTCTAAGCATTTCGAACCAAGTTGACAACTACGACACACAGTGATCCCACGACGAGGTCATTTTCTGACCGTAGTCAAGTGACAAATGATTACTATTATTACTAGTACTTTTTTAAACGCATGACAACACAACTCTCAACTTAGTTGGTCTGAAAATTTGAATTTACTTATTTTTTATGATAACCTTCAGCGTACCTTACAAATCGAACACAAAACTATAATTTTATACAATTCTCAGCACAGGTGTGTCTCGCGCAAAATCTTTTAAACTTTCCAAGTTCTAGACAGATGTCTGGTTGCTATTAAGAGTTTGCAACTGCAAATAGAATATCAGTAGGTACTGGCTGCTGAATGTTCAAATACTTCTTATATACTTAAATAACATTAACTACACTCTTATACAATCGCTAACGTTTTTCCCCGTATTCCTATATATGTCAGATTCAGATGAACATTTCGCATTCAGATGAATTTTCAAAGATGAGTCACATAAAAAGCTGAGTCTAAAAAATACACAGAAATAATGAACCACAAGTAGCTCAAATATCACACAAAAGCTACAAAGCGGCGTATCGTCTAAAAGCAAAGTCATTTAGGGACACGGTTATTTAAATCACTTCTTCAGCGTCACATGCTCCCATAAAAGCTATGTTTTGAACCAAAAGAATGTTGGTACAAATTTTACTTCAATTCGATAATTACATATATGTGCTGGGTTCAATCATTGTTAACGAATTGCTAATATAAAACCACTCGGAAATAATGAATAATTATGTGGTGTTGTATACAGATAGTTGAGATAATATATTCTACATTAAATTAAAATTTATATGCAGCAATATTAAAACTTTCCATCCTGGAAAATTAAAATCGTCTTACAGATCCATACCTATGTATGTAATGTGGATGTAGGTGAATGCTGCTTGTTTGTGATCTCAACAAGTTATAAAATTAGGAAACGCCAAAGTTTCTTGGCGTTACTCTAAATTATTCTGTTTCTATGAATATATATAACGTTTCTAAGTTAATTTTCCTTGACATGAAATTTAGTTGAAGCGGTGCTTGTAAATGAGTTCCAAGGAAACTTTTTATGGGTATGTAAATGGATTTGATTAAGCTTGTAGATGTTGGCTTATAGCATTTTTTGTTTATCATATTTATTAGAGGATTTACAAAAAAAAACTATCAAGGTGAATAGGCTTGTTCGGAGAACTACTGGAACACCAAAATAGCTTATTTAAAAAATATCAAAAATATATAACATTCATTCTTATTGTAGTTATTTCAAAATGGACTATAGTTTAATTAGTATTTATATATTATTCATAAGAAAAATAGTATTAGTAGCGGAAATCAATTCTACTAAAAGGCAACTTGGTGATAAAGAAACATGACTTAGCTTAACCCGTAAGATCAATCTTTAAGAGGCGGCACTCGTTTGGATACATATACTCATAGCTCACTTTTCTTATTATTTTAAAAAAGCCTTTCTTATATTTGTATCAAGAATATTTTGATTATACTTCTATATAAAAGAAAATTAATGTAGCATACATATTGCGCTCACAGAAACAAAATCTATATTAATGTTTTGGTAATAGGACAAAAAAGGGACTCCCCTTTGAAGAAGTTGTTCGTCTGCGCAAGACGTGATTGTGACTTTTTTGCTAAGAATCTGAACAGCTTGTATAAACTCGATGTTCCGTTTAACACATATCAGTATCCCTGCTCTTAATGTTGTAATTTTTCTTTGTCTTTAATCGGAAAGTGGCGAAAGCTGTAAATTATTATATTCACTGAACTTTACATAGATGTGTTTTTTGATCTGGGATATATATTCCACTTGAATTAACTAATATCATTTGAAAATTAAAATAAATTCTAAAAAGCCTTCAATAAATTCAATCTGATATCTGTACACAAAAATTGACTACGAAAGAAGCTCTAAAATATAAAATTGAAGAAAATCCTTTTAACTTTCGAAGATCAGTAACGCTTTGACCTCAGTGACAACAAAATCATATCAGTGTTAGTATATATGTGTGTACTTTATTATAATACAATACATACTTTATTTGTATAACTGAGTACCTTCAATTTGAGCTAATTTCTTAAGAATAAATGGCATTAAGAAATCATACATTATAAAAATTGAGAAACATCGTGAAACTCTATGCCTAATGTGTGTGCAAACATTACGCTATATCTAGGGACTTATACAATGGGGTTGGATATTCGGTATGTGCGATTTCTTTACTGTAAGAATATATATTTGATAAATGTTTCAAATTCAGTAAGTTTAAGACATTCCGTGTAAAGTGTTTGGACATGCTTCAAATATAAAACTCGAGATGTATGTAAATACCATTAAAACTTGCTATTAATTTAGTGAAATATTCTAGTTATACCTACATACTCCATGTAGTATACTTATATACATTTCAAATTGAATAGCAGTAGAAGATTATAAAAAATTCTATATAACTGTGTTAAATTGCAAATATTTTTTTCGAAGAGAAATAAAGAAACTTAGGATATACCATAATCATTTACTAATAACAAACGTAAGAGATAGAATGGTTATTAAATTAGGTTGTATAATCAGTTAATTAAAAACAGTCTTCAACCAGGAAAGGATTTCTAGTTATTGGTTTAACATCTAACTACGATAGCAAATAAAGAAACTTTCAGGACGTTAAAATTAGTTTTGTAATAGGGTAACATAAGTAGTATAAAATAATCGTCTATTTAATTGCTACGTATTCAAATAAAAAACATAAAATACATTAATGTATTACCTATGACGTATAGCATCTTCATGTACCCGAACACGCCTTGTTGTTTTCATTTCACCTAAACATTTTATGCCAATCAATAGGTAAAAATCATTGTAACTTTATGAATATAACGAAACATTGTACCATCGTTTTTACTGTTTAAATCTGCGTATTTTGAATATGTATTAATAGACATAATTATATATATAATATCATAAATAGAAGAAGATCCGTTTAAGATTTTATATACGCAAACGTAAATTGTAGAGTTTTGTCAGAGTATTAAACCTTTAGTGTGGATATTAGTAAAAATAATAGTATATTTATGTAACCAGGAATACCTAAACTAATTAAAATGTTAGGTCACTTTGTATTCAACTACTACTTAAGTGTATATATAATATTAGTTATATCATAGAAAATAATTGAAAATATATATTGTAGCAGCCGCGGCGGTGTCCTCTTTATACTTCCCCGCCGATATGTTAATCATAGCCTTAAATATGAAAAATCTGTTGAACCCAACACTACGTTTAATAGTTAACTATCGATCCAAATAAAGAAGGGCACTTTGTGCGCAATGAACTGAAGTTTCAGTACTTATTTTTACCATAAAAAGACAAAACGGTGCGACAAAAAGGCATGCTGTATTTAACCAAATTTATTTAACACATTTTTTTCAGCCATAATTAAATAACACAAAGTCGTGAAAAATTTAAACGTCAAGCATCACTTACATACCTTGAATTTCACAGCCAATCTAAACAACTGAAAACTGACATCCATAAATATTTACATTCCGGTGTAAAGACGTGAAATGCGTAATCGCGTGCGTTACGGGTTACGAGCGGAACGCGTAGACTTCGCCGGTTTCGGGACAGCGCGGCACGGTGGAGGCGGGCGCGCGGCGCGTGCTGAGCGGCTCCGGAGCGCCGGCATAATAGCCGCCAGCGTGCGACGGCCCGGCGCGGGCGGGCGGCGGCGGGACTGAAGGACGGCAAGGCACGGGCTCCGGCCGCCGACTGCCGCGCGCCGCCGCCGCCCGCCCAGCGAGCCGCCCTCGCCCGCCCGCGCACCTCCAATTCTAATTGCTGGCGATCTCCTGCTATCCAGGTCATCCTGCCCTTACTTGAAAGCTTCTCCTAAGGAAAAATCCTTTGTAAACTAGAATTTTCAGTAAGGGTTATTTACACTTGAACACTTCCCAACATTAAATTTTAATCAACATAGGCAAACCATTCGCATAATGGAAAGGAAGTACGTCCACAATACCCAGAGTAAACGCAGCGATCCTCACGGTGTGTTAACAAGGAATACAGTTTAATTATAAAAAAAAAATTAAAAGTGTCTGCGTACAAATTAAAGATCTCAGAAGTGAAACTTCTTTGGCAAATATATAAATAAAAAATATAAACAAGACTTAAAAAGTAATTAAGTCTTCTTTATATTCGTACGAATCTAAAACTTTAGATTTCTGAGACAGAGAGGGGGAAAAGGGAAGATATTTTAGGAATGTAATTAAATTAATTGTTATTATAATATTGAGTGTCGAAAATTAATTCGAATAATTTATTTAAATCACAAATGACGAATTGTAAATAAAAATGAAACGTGTTTTTTTTTCAATATTAGAAATTATTAATTAATTTTTTAGAACATATACATACCAAACCTTCAAACGCAAATTTCACTTCAAATATTTACCAATCTAAGATTTGTGTATAAAATTATCCTGTATCATATGACTTATCAAAAAAGATTGTAAAAATGTATATATTTGTTAGTTATTTTACATATCCGAATAGATTTTGGTGAATTGTGTTTTTGCTTAAAATAAATGTAATTTAATATGGCAACAGTATGACTTCATATTCAAATGAGAAAAAACAAACCTTCAAACATTACAATGAGACTATCATTCAATTCTGTACAATATTTCATTTATTTAGCCGAACAGTCATATTTTTTTAAACCAAGTGTTGTACTATGAGTCCGAAAATAACATCTTAATACAAAAATGAATTACTTAGGTAATGTTATTTTTCCATTGCATTTTCAATAACATCAATTGACAAATGTCATAACCCCACATATTAAATTCGTATTCTAGATACTTTATAACCGTGGAAACAAATAGAAAAAGATTTACTATTTCTGTATATATTATAACTATATTATTTTCAAATATCTTTATACTATTTAACTTTTAATTGTCTACGGGCTTAACGGAACGTTTACCGTAAAATTTTGGCAAATTTTAAAATTCGCTAACAGTATGAGAAAGAATTACATATAATGGGTTGAACTTCTTGCCCAACCAAAAGAAAAAGAAAAATTATAATTTTTCAAGGTACAGCTAAGACTATAAGGCATGGAAACAATAGAAATATTCTTTTTAAATAAAATTCAACAATGAACTTTGTAGAACTACTAGTAGATACAACAAGTACGAAATAGATAACATCATGAGCTCTTAGTGCCCTGTGAGACTAAATTATATGTTTGACTAGGACATCATATTTTATTCAAAATATGAGCTACAATCGAAGGTTAAATCCACAATAAAGCAGCTGATACTTCATTTTGTGACTTCGGGTCGATATCGTTTATTGGAAATGTTCAGTAGTTGTAGTGTCAGCCTATTAGCGGGCACAGACGACAGGCCACCAGCCACTTCTAATGAAAGAGGGCTTGTAACCTTTGTAGCTCATTAGCTAGAATGTGACTTATATTAAAAAACACATATGCCCTGTTGTTTTGGCTTTCTATGAAAAAATAACGTGCTTATATTCTAACAGCACTAATAACTCAATATAACAGGAAAATTATTAAAGACTATTACTACATGTAACATTTAATCAAGACATACTTTATATTTTAAACATCGACCATATTATTTTGATAATGTTGAGTGTAAAATCTGACGGGCGGCAACATTATATGGTGCATACAAATAAAAAAGCGGACGTATATTTTCAATATTCCGTCGATCTTATATTAAAATAGTTCACAAAATTTGCAGAAACTTATTGCAGTAAATATTTGTATTCCTAATAGTTGTTTGGATCTTGCTTGGCGGAAGGTTTTGGACGTGACTTTAACCTCATTAACAACATAAACAACTCATTTAAGGGTAACTGTCTACGTCTCTATAATAAACTTCAAGAAGACCTTCTAAAGATGTTGCTAAACAAATTCACAATCTTTGTTAAAAGAAAATTGATTGGAAAACACACTATAATTTGCAAGATTACGTAGACGACAGAAACACGTGGGAGTACACGGATTGCTCTAAATGAAATATAATATTGTAATGATTTAAAAAAAACGCAAAATTACCGCCCTAGTTTGTTGTGGGCTCTTCTTAGGACAGGGCGCGAAAGAACCCTCGTGACTTTTCAATTGAAGTCGTCCTTTGATACCATCATCAGTCGTACATTAGAATTAGTGCGTGGCAAAAACATATATATTTGACGATTCAAAAGTGCTGTAAAGGCCTATTAAATAGAGATATTTTGAATTTTGACTGGTCACTAGCAAAGACATGTCGCCAAGCAAAAAAATAGCGTTCCGGTAGGATGCTGTGTATTGCAGTAATCATTTGAGGTACATATTAGGTAGATTAGGTCAAAGTGTTATTACTAATTAGTCGGTAAAGCTAGATTTAATCTTATATTATAAAAAATCCAAAGGTTGGTTATAATATAAAAAAGGTGTGTGTATACTTATGTACACGCTTTAGAAGTTATACTTCTTTGGAGTAGCAAGACAAAAATCTTTTCTAACAATGATAAGCATTGTCTCGAAACTTTTAAATTATCAGATATTATCATTGGATAGCACAAATTTTACGACTTTTAATTTACGACTTACAATGATATTGAAAAGGCCTTAAAAATGTAAAGTTACTCGGGGGCGTCGTACTTTTTTACTTTTATTTTATTTATTTTCTAGGTTCTACTTACTAGCTAGCTTCAATTCGACTCAGTATTACATACAACTTTGCAATATTTACTAAGAACTTTATATTCCATGTGAGAATTATGCTAAAAGCCAGGCTAATTCCTATAATATCAGCTAATGCCAAGACAAACACAACAATTCTAACAAATATTTAGTTGTTATGCATTTAGTAAAAAGGTGTAATATTATATTTACAATACCAACAGACTTCATTACATTTATATATACGGATATAGATGATTCTAAAATTCTACCCGAATCTTCTGCGGTAAGACGCTCTCGACATGTAGTATATATTCATTTTTAATTCTTTATAAATTTGATGTTTGGCAAAAGAAATGCAAGATTCTAAATCATCGCCTTACTTAAACCATACCATGATTAAAGTCAAGTGCAGCAAGGTAAGAAGCATCCCATTAACGTCCCACTACTGGGCACAGGCCTTCTCACTCAAATGAGAGAGGGTTTTTAGAGAATATATTCACCACGCAAGTTCACTGCAGATTGGCAGGTATACTACGCAAATGCACTCTCTATTCCTTCAGTCTCATAGTTCGATGTGACGGTAAAACATCACGACCGGCGCAGGACCAACGGCTTAACATGCTCTCCGAGGCACGGATGTGGATCGCACCGCCAACTTCCCAACTTCGGGCAACTATTGACAAATCTTTATGTAAAACCTAATAATGATTTTAATTTGGCCCTACCCAGGACTCGAATCCAGGACCTCATGTCAGTAGTCGAACATGCTAGGCACCTAACCACTAAACCAATGAGGAAGTCAAGTGCAGTAAATTTTATGAATTATAGAAAGCAAAATAAATCTACACTATTTGTCATTAACAAATTTTATTTAAAGAAAATTAATAGCAACCATATTAATTTTAAGGTTACATTGATAACCAACAAGGTGCAAAAAATTTAATTTAGCCTTAGTAGTATTTCGATGTTATTGGAAAGAGTAACGACATTGATGAGATTACTCAAAAACGGCGTAAGAATCATTGCATTTACGATTGCTACCTTTGACGCAAGATTTGTATTTTAAGCGTTGTTGCTATAAGAAATTAAAGTTTAAATTTATGCTGGGTCGGAGTGCCGCCGAAAATCCTTTTCCATTTTAAAAAACCTAACGTACGTAATGTAACGACGCTTTATCTTCTAAAATCTTTACCTGGAACAATAAAATAAAAAGAAAAAAATAGGGTTAAACATACAATTACTATTTATGATAAGGGCTCGTTCATTATAACGAATTTCACGGGTACCAAAAATAACTGCAACTTAAGCGAGGTGCTATACTGTTCTTGCCTAAAAGGTACTAAAAGGTACTTTTAGTATTTTACTCGAATAGCGCAATAATGATCCATGAGTGAGCGTTAGAAAAAATACAGAAAAACTTTCTAATGCTCAATTTATTCAATTAAAAGTCATACATGAGGTATTTCAAATCCCCCGCTTCGGGCCGTCTGGGCTAATTTGACAGTACAATACTCTCACGTTCGTATAAAATAATATTTATTGTGTGTGTATATTGTATTTCAGTCGTGGATTTTTTTAAAATTATTATTACTTTTCCAAAAAGTAAATATATAAAAGGAATACTTTAGAACAATTGCTTATGGGTCCGGTATACTATATAGACTACTGATTGAAAATGTATAAGACTTGCAACACATAAAATAAATTAAATAATATTGAAATTCCAGCAAATATGTAGGAATCTAATCTATTTATCTTATACCTATAGTTAGTAACAATATTTTTTGCTACGAATAAAATTTTAAAATAATTTATAATAACACCACAGTAACACCTATTGTAAAAGTGCGGTATTCATGTCTTTTACAATGTCACATAGTATATCAATTCTATATTTCTATTTAGTCTATCATGACATTTGTAATGTAAATAGAAATATATGCTAAAATAAATAAAAAAGGTCTTTTTTTTTTCATTTTAACAAAGATTCAATTAAGAAATAAGCATTTATTCAAATCATCGTAATGCCTAGCCAGTATGAAGCAGAACGGGTATGGGAAGGCCCAAATCACAGTCAATATGAAGTAAGTTACAACTTTTTCACTTATTTTGCTATAGTAATTTTAATATTCTATGAACTGGTGGTTTTTATTATCCCTTTTATAAATGAATGTTAATTCTGTTATCAGGATGAAGGCCCGGAAGATATTATTGATAATCCCGATGAAGTACTGCAAGAGTGTTTAGAGAAATTCAAAACCCCTGACTATATTATGGAGCCAGGCATTTTCGGCCAACTTAAAAGATACTTTCAAGCGGGAGGGAATCCTGAACAAGTAATTGAGCAGCTATCTATTAACTATAATGCTGTAGCACAAATGGCTAATTTATTAGCAGAATGGCTAATTCTTGGAGGTGAACAACCTTTATAATACAGTTAAAGTAATAAAGATTAGTTTTAGAAATTTATTACAATACACAATTTTGTTTGTCGTTTGACATAAATCTTCTCAAATTAAAATTAAAAACCAACCTTTAGTTTATACATATATCAATTAGATCTACTAGAATTACTTTCAAAAAGAATGTTATAATACATTTGTATAAATGGTCACTAGAAATCTCATTAAATTGAAAATACAATTATAATAATTTATATTTTATTAACATTTTAAAAGGTGTTAAAGTAACAGAGGTGCAAGCAATGGTTGAAAATCATTTAAAGGAGATGATTTCAAAAACATTTGATCCTAAAAAAGCAGATACTATATTTACAGAGGAAGGTGAGGTGAGTTTCACAAGATTCAATATGTATGAAACTTAATTTTAATATACAAATATAATATATTTTCAACATAATATCTGAATAAAACTATTACATTCATAACACAATATTACCATTTACAAACCACTGCTTAAAAAATACACCAACTACAATATAGACATATAGTAATGTTTTGTGGTTGGCTAGTATGCTTTTATTTAAACAATTTTGAGTTTCACAACTTATTAGAAAAATTAAAAATGTGCTTAGTAAAGAGATCCATCCATCTAGCGTGATCAAAGAAATTAGTAATTTTAACTATATGGGAGATTTTAATACCTGCCTCTTAAAAAATGATTCTAGATCATCTTGATTGGTAACCTTACTTAACACTGTTAATCTTAATATTATGCTATCATCTGCAACTCATTGGTACCCAAATTGTATTCCTTCTCTCCTTGATCTTATTCTTGTTTCTTCTGTAGATCATGTAGAAAAATATGGTCAATATGCAGCTGATGCTTTCTCATATCACAACCTCCTTTATCTTTCTTTTAAAATAAAGCCCCCAAAAGCATAATCAAGACTACTTCTGGAGCATAACTTTGGTGGAATAAATGTAGATAAGTTAGATACAGATGCTTTAGATGTCAACTGGGGTTAAATATTGAGGGAGCATGATGAAAAATATAGTATCTTTAATTCATTACTCGTCCAGCTTTATGATCAACATGCCCCTTTCTATCCAGTCCAAGTTAAACATCTACCCACACCTTAGCTTACTGACGAAATAAAACATTTACAAGGAAAGAAAAAGGAAGCTAAAGCTAGTAATAAAAGAAAAACAAGCATGAAAAGGTCCAAAACAACTGAAATAGGGTGTGTAGATTTGCCCAACAATGCTACATATATAAGTCTGTTCTCAAAGGCGATAACACAAATAGAATCTGGAATTTCTTGACAACACTTGGAGTCTGCAAGCAATGCTCTTGTGAAACAAACTCCTTCAATTTAGATCTTAATGTTCTTAATCAGCACTTTTCTTCATCTGAAATCATAGATGACACTGTTAAATGAAACATACAAAATAGACTTTCTGCCATATCAGCTCCAGCCTTTCCTCTTTTCACTTTCTCTCAATTTCCTGCAAGTGATGTTAAGAGAAATTTGTTAAGTATAAACTCAAATTCTGTAGGATCTGACTGCAATAGCCATAAAATGATTATTCATATCCTTGATGTCTTGGTTCCTGTTATTACACAGATACTTAACCACTCGATCCAATCTGGGTCATTTCCCTCAGTTTGGAAACGTGTAAACCTTATTATTGTGCCATATCCATCCTTATTTTCTTGTGCAAAGAGAGGCTAGTCTACCAACAACTAAGTGCTTTTATATCAATGAACAGTCTCTTAAACCAGACTGCATAGGGTCATGCAGTCTGGTTTCCGACCTGGTCATAGTATGGTCACTTTTTTAGTCAAAATTGCTGATGATATCAGATCAGCTATGGATATTAAAAAAGTAACAATATTGACCTTACTAGATTTTAGTAGTGTGTTTAACAGTGTTGATTATGATATTCTTCTACATGTTCAGTTCATTTGTCGTAATATATCTTCATTAGTAATTGACTGGTTTCAGTGTTACTTGCATGGTCGTCGGCAACGGATTAAAGTCTAGGATTCTTATTCCTCTTGCTCTTCCGTCAAAACCGGCGTTCCGCAAGTTGTCTCCTCTGGCGTGGCGTGTTGTCTCCTCTGTAGTTTTCATTATTTATTAATTCCATAAGTGATTATATACCTTCTCCCTTCCACCTTTACGCAGATGATCTCCAAATTTACCACCCAACAAAGCTCGCAGATCGCAGTCATGGCATTCAAAAGAATTGGGACCTGATCGGCATTTCACGATGGACTAATTTGTATGGTTTAAAATTAAACCCCGCTAATAGTAGGTAGCCCCAAACTAATTTCTCGCCTTAACTTAACCGAGCTTATAATAGATTAATAATTCCCTTTAAGAGTAACGTGAAGAAATTTGGGTATCACTTTTGATAAGACTCTGTCGCAGATGCCGCAGATAAGTGAATTATGTAAGAAAATATTTGCAGCTACCGGTTCCCTACGTCGTTTACGTAATCCACAGCCTATTCCAACTAAAGTAGCTGTAGCACATATTCTCTTGCTACCAGTCATTGATTGTGCTGACACTTGATTTCTTGATCTCACCGAGGAGCAATTAATTTAATTGCTCCTCGACAATTAAATTAGTTGCTAATAGCTTGAGAGACTTCAAAATTTATGTATAAGATTCATATTTGGTTGGCAAATATGATCATATTTCCGACTTCCGCAATAAACTCAAGTGGCTCCCAATTCGCCTTCGCCGGAATACACATCTTCTTTCTCTTCTCTACTGTATGCTGTTTGATCCTAAAGCGCCTGTGTATCTGAGGGAACGCTCTGAGTTCCTTGACAAGTCTCATAAACGACAACTCCTATCGCAAGAGAACTTAAAATTAAAAATTTCTTCTCACTCTACTTATTTTTTTTTTTCAAAATCGTTCTCAGTTCAAGCTGCTCGTAACTCACTGCCGATCAATATAAAACATGCCCACTCCCATAATTTATTTAAAAAGATGTCAAAAGACTACTTCCTGTCCAAGAATTGATTAATTGATATTGTTTTTATTAATTATTATGAGTGTTATTAGCGTATGTGTCCTTCTAAGCATTTTTGGTTGCCTGGAAGAGATCGCTATTTCAGCCATGAGGCCGCCAATTGTACTTCATTATGTATATGATTGTCTTAACGGTATTGTTTTTTTTATGTATATGTATAATTGTTTGTTACTTGTCACCTCACCCAATTTATTTCAACTCAGACAAAAGAATTCTGCATTTTTAGTGTTTATTTAATTAATGTCTTATATAATTATTTGTATGTTGTAGACACCTGCTTGGCTTACAGAAATGATTGAACATCCAACATGGAGGTCTTTAATTTATAGATTAGCAGAGGAATATCCTGACTGCCTTATGTTAAACTTCACTATAAAGGTACATATATTTTGTAGTTTTTAGTTTTACCCATAATCATCTTATATTACTATTTTAGAAGTAATTCTAAAGCATGTAATATAAAAAGGAAAAATTAAAGGCAATTTCTTCACCATCTAGTAAAAACTAGTCGAACACATAACATCCAAAGAAACCTTTTAAGTGAGCTTTCAATAGTTGGTGCTGCACAATTTTTCACAAAAAATTATTTTGCAATTACGAACTCAGTATTTGAAAAATCCCCATTATCAATATTAATTTCTACTTAATAGATGAACAAAAAAGTGTTTTACACTTTACCTACATATATAGGTAAAGTGTGAACTAATAGTAAGAATTGGAAAATGTTTTTTGTTATACTATATTACAATTATTTGGCAATTATTTATGTTGGGCGTAAGTATATTTTTTTTATATTTCTTTTAGCTAATATCCGACGCCGGTTTTCAAGGTGAAATCACAAGTATATCGACAGCTGCTCAACAGATTGAAGTATTTTCAAGGGTGTTAAAGTCTGCAATTGTGGGTTTTTTACAAAGTTCAGATGATTGGCAAAACAGTGTAACAGAATGTGCTGTAAGTTTAAATTTTAAGTAAAGGTCGTTTTAAGTAAAGTTCATTTTGTTAAGAGTGAGGCTAATTCAGTTATTTGTTGGTCTTGGTTAGCCTACAATTTGAAATGAAAAAATTTTTCTTGATTATGTCATTAAATCTCAACATGAATAGTATATTGCATTTGCGACCCTGTTTTAATACATCGATGGCCTCTATATATAGTCAGTCAACTATAATATATTTTGCTTTAGCACAATCAATTATTATTATACTTACAGCAATACAGTTTGTGGTGGTGCCCATAAAAGTAAATTTTTTGATATAGAAAGATCAACTAGAGACAATGTATTTTCAACCATATCGTTTTTCCACTAATGACCTTTATAAATTATGCGACCTTTGAACTGTTCGGAAACAGTTAACTTACTATTCATAGTGTTATACATTGTCAATATCAGCAAAATGTATTAATATATTTAAATAAATATTGCATATTAATTGATATGCTCTTTACTTTCATGACCATGTGATAATGAATTATTTTATTTTTTTATATTTTTACAGAAAATGGTCTGTCATGGTGCTCATACTTATGTATATAGCCAAGTGATAGTCCATATACTGTCTCAAGAGCCAAGAGGTGGAGCTATTATGAAAAGGCTTAGTCAAGAAATAACACGGTGTGCCCAACAAGGGTAAGAGTTTATTAGTATATTGTATATATATATAGTCGGCAATTATGTATGTGTCTATTTCATGAAGAGTTTTGAATATGTTCAGATGGATTGAAGAATCGCAATAGTTTATGGCTTGATTAACAATTTCATTCGCGGGGCCCTGCTATCTATTGTTGTATTAATAATCACATTGATTTTGAAAGCCATGATGGCCCAGTATAAAGAGAAAATTAACGCGTCTCACCTCTGGATGAGATACGTCAATATTCTCTTTATACTAAATAAAAATTATGTGCTTGCGTACCTTTCGGTGAAGAAAAAACATCGCGAGGAAACCTGCATATTCCGAGAATAATTCTGGGGTATGTGTATTCTGCACCAGTCTGCAGCGTGGTGGGTCTATGCTCTAAAACCATTTTTCCTATGAGTGAGGAGGTCTATGGCCAGCTGTGAGATATTTATGGGCAGCTGCTTACCTTACTGCTTTTTTTTTTCATTGATGTTTTAGCGGTCATGACGTGACACCAATAACACTAGCCCTTACGCCAGGCGAGTGTTGGCGCAGCGCACGCACCGCACTAGCGGCAATGTTGTCGAGAGGCGCCCTGAATCCTGCAGATATTACGGCTTTGTTTCGGTCTTACTCACAACCCGACCCGCCCCCTGTGCATTTGCTGAGAATACCGCATTTCTTAGGTACGGTGTCTTACGTCAATTCCAACTATTAGTTCTTACTATCTCTCTATACATCTTTATGAAATGACATTTATTGATTTATAACGTACGAACTAGCAACATAATTAAATATTAAAACTAGAAATGAAATTAAACTAAAGGTTATTAAATTAGACATTGTAGCTAGTTCCATCGAGCTCTTAAATATTAATAGGAGATATTTCAGAAAAAGAAACATATATACAAAAGAACAAACAAAACAAAATAAATCTTATATAAAATAAAGAAGTGCAGCTGACACTTCCTTCCTACAATGGTCTGCATTTTGGTGGAAAACTTCAAGTATTAAGTTTTTCTGGACCAAATTCATTATATGACCTAGACAGTCTCGAAATGATCGAATAATAGCTTGGTTCTGTAGAATCTAACAGTAGAATAAGATTTCGCGAAAAAAAGCGTGGAATTAAATTAATTACTCGAATCTAAATAGAATAAATTAAATCACGTTGTAATAGTGATGGTAAAAAGGCGACAGCCGGCTGAGATTGTTGTGGGTTCTTCTCAAGATAAGGCACGAGGGAACTTTGTTACCTTAGTTTTTAATATCATCATCGTACCATGAAAATAATCTGAAAATCTTATGGTAGCTATTTCAAAGTGTTGGCTGCGGGCCCCATGTGGCCCACCAGGCATTTCTGGTTGGCATATATGGTGTTAATTAAAAAATAATTTCGCGCTCATTAAAAATTGAGAGATACACATAAAGTCTTGCAAATACTCATAGAATTAATTTTCTATTATTATATACATATGTACCAAGAACGAATTTTAGATGGTAAATTTTAATATGTACTCGTATAATCTATTTTACCAAGTCAATTAATGGACCAGATTCAAAAGTTTTTCAATAATCACGCCTCATTCCCATAGGGGTAGGCAGAGACAACATCCTTCCACTTGCCACGATCCTTGCATATCTCCTTCGCTTCTTTCATTCTCATTAAACCTTTCATACAAGTTCGTCGGTTTAGAGTACTCTTGACCTGGCCGTTATTTAAAATGTCCTGGATTTGGTCCAGGAACGTTCGCCTTGGTCTTCCCCTTCCAACTTTCGCATTCACTCTTGACTCATAAATCCTTTTTGTCAATCTCCTTTCATTCGTACTCTCTACATGCCCAAACCACCTAAGCATACCTTTCTCAATTTTAGCCACCACTTCATCTTTGATACCACAACGTTCTCTTGTCACATCATTTCTTACTCTGTCACTTAGTTTTAATCCACACATACTTCCCGACGCTCTCATCTCTACCGCATGTATTTTACTTTAGTGATTCTTCTGCCATACCCAACTTTCACTACCATACATAAGTGTTAGCACCAACACTCCTGCATGCACAGCCAGTCTGGCCCTTTGAGACACTCTCTGGCTATTCATAAACGCGCCCAGAGCACCATTTACTATATTCCCTGCATTTCCCTCCTTTCAATATCACTTTCACATGTTCCATCTTTCGTAAATTTAGATCCCAAGTATACAAATTCTTTCACCTCTTCCACTTGTTGCACATCAATCAAAATATTGCCTTTTAAATGTAAATTAAGAAAATGCTTGTGGGTACGGATACTGCAATATGTTTGATAAGTTAAAATATACAAGATGACTCTATTCATAGCTATTTATTTATGTTACTAGCGAAAACCTTAATATTTACCTAACTTTTGTACGACCTGTAACACTTCGAGTAACACGTGATTGTGGACTATTACAAAAGCATATTATAATATTGAAGGTTATTTAAGTAACAAAGAAGACTTGATTCCAGAAATGAAAGCTAAACACATTGTAACGTATAAAAACTATGTTTAAAGGAGTAACCGTTGAGTTTCTTGCTGGTTTCTTTTTAGCGGAATCAACTTTCCGATGCGGTGGTAGATTTATTACCAACGAATAGACTAATGGCGATTCAAAAGTGCGTTTTGAGTCTACTTGAAAAAAGCATATTTTTATTTTTAGTAAAAATGTGATCAAAACTTGACGACATTTTTTACCAGAACAAAAAGAATTCGACATCAATAAAACGCGATCTTTACGCCCAGATTCCCACCAAAGGTCGTAAAATAATATAGTGGCAATCAGAAATTGTTGATTGTCAATGTCAAATGTTAAACTTAATTGATTATTAAACGACGGGACGCACATGTAATATTTGACAGGTAGATAACAATATTCCAAACATTTTTTCATATTTACTCACTTCTTAAACCTTCCCTGGGCTTGGAAGCAAATAATTCAATATCAGCCCAGCCGTTCTCGAGTTATAGCTAGACTAATGAACAACAATTGAATTTTTATATAGATTGTTATTAACACGTGTCGGCGCGATATTTATCTTACAGAGCTACTTGTTGACTCGCTGTTTAAATCAGGAAGCAAACTCAACCCTGAACACAAATCGAAATACATGTATTTACTGGCGTACGCCGCGAGCGTTTGCGAAGGAGTTACTCCCGGCAGACCTGTCAAAGACGAACTCAAAGCAACCATTCAAGCAATTGAAAAGATACACGCCGTATGTAGTAGCTCAGCAAGCTCCAGTGAACTCATCGCTGAACTACCCTCTTTATACCATTGTATTAGGTTTGTATTTAATAGAAGCGCATAAGAGCTTGTAATTAAAGTTTTCTTCTAGGATATAATCGAAGAGTACCGTACATTCGTAATAGAGTAACTAACAATGACAATAAAAATTTATTTTGTACACTTGAATATGGGTCTTAAAGTCTATTTGATGCTTATGTATGTATGCTTTGACGGTCTCGCTGGGGCAGTGGCGCGAGTACTCGCTTTGCTAACAGAAGTCCCGGGTTCGATCAACAGTAGAACGTATTTAGGAAATTGTTTTTTTCTAATTTGTGTGCGTCTGGACCGGTAGGAGGCTTCGGCCATGGCTAGTTACCACCCTACCAGCAAAGACGTATCGCCAAACAAATAGTTTTGTGTTCCGGTACGATGCTGTGTAGAAACCATAAGGGGTATATCGCCTCTTACTAGATTAGCACGCTTCCATCTTAGACTGTATCATCACTTACCATCAGGTGAGATGACAGTCAAGCGCTAAACTGTCAGCAACAAAAAAATCTAACTTTGCCACACCAAAGCCACCTCTGACTGCTTCCAACCGGAACGAAATGTACGGCCCGCCTGCCACTGTGGTGTCGTTTTTTAAATCTCTAATATCTTTAAAGATATCCATTCTAATGAAATGCGATAAAGACAGTTTTAATGTTGGTTCACATGAAATATACAACGTATACAATGTATTTAATTCGATAAGGAATAATATCTTATTGCATAAAATAGATTGGTAATTTTCAGCTTTTCTGTATTCTGTACTATGTTATTATTTCACTACCTTTTATTTTTAAACTCATTCTAAAATACCTACTAATGTAACCTTAATATCCCCCTGTAAAAGCTAATGCAAAATATAACCTACGTTTGAAACATATTGATCAAAACCATTTTCATAACGAATTTTTAATCATTACTAATTGGACTCTATTAAACGATTTATTTAAATCTATAACCTTTATATGATGTATCCTCTCAGTTATTGTCAGTTATTCTCATTTTATTCTACAATTTTATTCCACATTTCGATAGGAACCGATTTCGTGACAAGTTCAAACATGTTAAACCCTTCGTAAGACAGTCATTGTTGTTAGACGCTGATTTCTAAATTCAATCTAATTTTTCGCTAAATTCTTTTTATTTTGTTAAAACGAAGCGTAGTCTAATTTGTCTTCTTCTTCTATTAAGTAATTTGTTACAGTGAGATTTACTTATCTCACTGTAACAAATTACTTGGTAAAACGAACATATTCTTAGTCAATTTTGTTTTATTATATCATAAATTTATGTAAGGTGCGTACACGGGAGTGCGTGCGTGCATTTGTACAACTATTTTATTAGGATTTCATTTCCTTGAATTTGAGTTTATTTTTATTTTCCTTCTATATGTTTATGTTAGAGATAATTTATTTTATTGTACACCACAATATAATAATAATTACAGAACATAAATTGTATAAAGGCAGGCGGCCATATCGCTGACTAGCGATTTCTGCCAGGCAAACTTAGAGATAAGGAGATAATATTAAAAATTTATGAAAATATAAAATAAATTTAATATATAAAAATAACGTTGTTTTGTAGGTTTCCTGTAGTTGGCATGGGCGTCCTCGTGTGGGTGGAGTGTGTGGTGACCGAAAAGTCATATTTTAAACTATGTACGGAGCACTGCCCTGTTCACTTGGCGTTGCTAGACGAAGTCGCATCTTGTCATCCATTGCTTCATCACAGATTATTAAAATTGCTGGTACAATTATTCGAATCGCCACAAGATGAACTGGAAATTCTTGTGCAGGTAAATACTTGCTGCTATCTATTTATCGGCCTCGCAATGCAAATTTTGAAAATTGCATCTTCTAATTTGCCTTGACTGATGGGATGCTTCGTGTCGCCAAACAAAATAATTGCGTACAAGTACGATTCTTTGAAAAGACCATAAGGGGTAAATTACCTCTTACCAGGTTAGCGCACTTCCATCTTAGACTGTACCATAACTTGCCATCAGGTAATTTTAAAAGGTTACAATCATGTACCAACTTGTCAGCAATAATAAAAAAAAACTGTATTAATACTAGCTAACCCGCGCAACGTTCTCCGCGCTACATAACAGAGAGAAACCAAATTTTATTACATACCACCTGTAAAAATATTCCAACAAAGACGCTGCAGCCCTTTAGTAATTCAGTCACGTAGAAACATACGGAAGAATTATATTTAGAATTTTTTTATATATTTCCAAAAGATAAAGAATTATGAATTAGTATTTGGCAATTTAGATATTTTAATATAATAATAGGACAACAGGACTGACAATCATTATATTCTGCATATAGTTTGCATGATATCATTGTAGAAACTTAAAAAACAAATTAAAATTTATTAACATAATTTTGGTAATTCCTACAATTAATGCACGTTTTCTTTATAAATATCTAGGCCAATGTTTTAGTCGTTGATAAAAGATTTTTTTATTCATCCACTTAATTTCAAATCCATATAGATATCAGTGATACACCACTGACTCATTCGTTACAGAATCTACGAAACTATAGGTCCGATTAAATTAAATCTTGGCAGTTACTCCTTTCGCTGCGTAGACACTCACTAAAAACGGGTTTCTCCATATTCCCGCGAGATAGCCATATATAAGCGAAAACCACAATAACAAACGTTGCTATAGTAGTCATTGCTAAGGGTTATATTAGTATCAGTAAAAGGACCTATTAACCTTTCCGGTCCTAAGTAGCAAAAAATTATGCGTGATCCGAACAGGTGTACCAATACACCCCAGTTCATATTGCGTGCGAAACAAAACATGTTAATAATAGGAATGTGGATGTTGAGTATCTAGTTACTTGGGTTTTTTGTTATCAAAAACTATATTTTTAAACGATTTGGGATTTCAAAATCTTATTTATAAAAACATGAAGTAGCAAATACCAAAGTTATTAAATTAAAACTCATACTTAGGGGAATTCAAATCCCAGCTTCGAGCCCGCTAGGTTAAGTATGTTTGCCCATATATCCGCGCAATCGGGAACTACACGATCAACTAGCGGTCGTAATAATATGATGTGTAATTAATTTTAAAAGTCCATGCTATATAGCGTAGGAATTGACTTTAAATTTTATATTATTTCTTTTCAGCTGGAGTTAAAGAAAATGTTACTTGATCGAATGGTTAATTTACTCAGCCGTGGTTGTGTCGTACCTATTTTACAGTACATTAAACAATGTGTGACACGAGGTGACACGGATATATCTCTTATTAGATATTTTATTACTGAGGTAGTGTTTTTAGTTATAAATCTTATATTGGAAATTATAGAAAGAATAGTGACTACACCTATTTGTTAAGAAATAAAATATTGTTGTTAATTTAAATTCTTCTCACTTGACAAATTTATATTATATATATAAAGGCACACTAGAGTCGTACACAATATCAGTTTCCTCCATTATTCAGTGGCGTGGGTAATCGGGCAAGAGAATTAAATGCTCAGCGTTGAGCAATTAACAAAATATAATCGTTATCTCCAACTATGAATAATTGTAACATTTGATTAAATAACAGTCCACCGAACACGTAGCGCGTTCTCAGGATGCGACCCGATTCATCTTCACAAAAAGCCATTCGTCCCTTGTCAGTCGCTCGGTGTTGTGTCAGAGTACGTGACATTTTACTCAACAGATTCAAAATGTCGCACTCTCGAATAATTATTAAACGCGCCGTCATATATATATATGACAACTATATATAAACTATAGATAAAAAAACAACTTTAATAAAGGATTTTTGAAAATATGGGAAAAAAATTGTTAGTAAATATGAGGATTCGATGTAAAAGCCTAGTTTTTAGTGTGTTGGTACTTTCATCAGGTACTTGATGCCATAGCCCCTCCATACACTCCAGAATTTGTTCAACTTGTATTACCCATGGTAGAGAATGAAGAAATCACAGGGACAATGAGAGCTGAAGGTGAAAATGACCCGGTGTCAGAGTTCATTGGTAATTATGAGTATTTTAATTATGAACAACTGCAGTATACAAGAAATGTTTTATCAAAACGAAATTCTGTTACTTTAAATAGCCATATTAATTATAATTTAATTAGACTGCCTCAAAGGTCTAGTGTTCAACATGTTCGACTACGGAAATGAGGTCGTGAGTTCGAGTGCCGGGTCGGGCGAATTCAAAAATCGATATTGAGTTTTCTATTTCTCAGTATTTGCCTGATGTTGGGAAATTCGGGCGGTGTATTCCACCCCCTGGGCCTCGAATAACACGTTAAGTCGTCGGTCCTGAGCCTGTGTTCTCTCCGATTGTGTCGGATTGCCGACACATCGGACTGAGAATAAGGAATAAAGAGTGGACTTGTGTACTAAACCTGCTCACCTGCAATGGAGCAGCGTGGTGACCATGCCCAGCAGTGGGAGGTTAATAGGTTGCGCCTTACCTTACCTTAAATATCCATTAGTGATTTCAAAACAGAATCATACTAGAATGCATATTTGCTTGCTGACTTGTCAACTAGCTATGGCCGAAGCCTTCAACCAATGTCTACTTGAACAAAATACAATAAGCCAAATTTTGCTTGTTGTAAGTCAAAGCAGATGTTGCTACTATCACCGTTACATCTATTTGTTTGTCAAAATATGTATGTTCATAAAAAACAGCAAACTAGATATTAATAGCATTTTAAATATAGAACTAAATTATTCAAAATGTAATAGTCTTAAGTATTGATATTTTTCTTTGTTTCAGTTCATTGCAAAGCACATTATGTCATCTGAATAAATATTATTAATTTTTTAAATAGGTTTTTTTATTGTTAACTCAAATTGCGTCATTTTCCTTTCTTGAAAGGTTGAATGTGATTTAAAGATAAATAAAATAATAACAGTTAAACATCAAGGTCAACTATTCATAGGGAATATTTGACATTGGACAGTATTTTGTGAAGTTTTATGGAACTTAGTAAAAGTATTTAAGCTATTCTCAAGTATAGGTTCAAAAAGGCTTCTCATTTCCTGCTTTTGTTCTAAGTCTATTGAAGCTATTAGTGACTTTTAGATGCCTCTTGATGCTTTTCGTTCATAATATCGTTTAAGTGCCTGATCAAATATCTCCCCAACAGTTCTTTTTTTCCATATGTCAATTTTTATTTTCGGCTTCTCTAATTCTTTCTCTACTGCAACTGCAGCTTTTTCTAAGTCACTGCTTTCTTTAGTTAAACTTTCATTTGATTGGTCAGGTTTAATATTGTCACTTATAACATCCTCTTTTATTTCATTGGATTCATCTTCACTTGATTCATCAATGGAAAAATCGGAGTCTGCATCAATATTTTCTTTTGCCACTTTAGATTTCTTAAATGTCCTTATGTCGTCCAGATTCGAAAATTTTATTTCATCTTCTGAATCTTCAATTTCACCTTCAGATAATTTTTTATCACTTGAGAACTTTCTTTTTCTGTAATTTCTTTGTTTATTCTGTTTTAACTTATTAGAAACAACTTCAGTGGCTTCCTCATCAATTTTAGTACTCTGTTTTGAAACTTCACCAGTAGATTCTTTTAAGCCTTTTTTGGTGTCATCTAATCCAAGTTTTTGTTCATATAAATGTCGATAAAATCCACCTAAAACATTGGTTATTATAAATTTATTATTTAGATATTAGATTTATTATGTTAAACATGTATGCTAAAACATCATTATGTTGTGTGTGTTTGACCTTCGATCAACATCAAAACAAGACATTTTTTTGTAACCTACGTTGACACATACAAATTGCTATTTTCTTTACAGGATTAGCTTTAGATTGAAGTTTTTTCCAAATACAATTTTTTTTAATGAAACACATCAGATTATCTTTACATATATGAATACCTAAATCACTCTGTTTTGTTACATCTCCAATACTTTCTAAATAGTCTTCATGTTTTTCTTTTTCTTCTTCTAACCTAATCTCTTCAAGCTTTTTCTTGTAAGCAGAAGTGACAAAGACTTCTTTATCTGCAAATTCATCGCCTTCCTTTTCTCTCTCTTTTTGCACCTACACAGAAAAATAATAATTGAAAGAACTATACAAAGAAATTATGTTAATGATATTTTCAAAAACTTACTACACTATTTTGATATGTTGACCAAAATTTTCTGCTGGTATAATGGCAAAAATTGTAAGACTACTTAATAGGACATAGAGGAAAGCCACATGAGCACAAGAGTACACTGGATAAAATATTAAAATCTTTTTTTTTTTAATTGTTATTTAGGATTAAGTAGGTAGCATAAAGAAACGAACGGCGGTTGCACCCGCCATCTGACACTGCAATACAGTGAATTATGAGTGACACATTCTCTTTTATCCATTTTATTACCGAAATAACAAAAATTATGTGCCTAATTGTCATTCAAAACTGACCAATCTATTAAAGCAACATGGTGATTCTAGGATCCAAGATTTTTCTCTTTTAAGTGAAGATCCATTATTGAAATAGCCATTATTTACTTTGTGCAGGTAGTAGATGCTGTAATGAACCTGTTATAGAATTTACTCAAATATGATCTTCCTCATCAACATCTACTTAATGATATGATCCAATAGTCCTTAAATAGAGATTCAATGATGATTTGATTAAAAGTTTAGAAAATGCTTATAAAATTGAATTTGATGCTTACTTTTTTTTTTAACCAAATTTTATATTGCCTATTGAAACACAGACTGTTGACAATGAAATTTAGAAGACAATGTTATATCAACCACAGGAAACTATCATGGGATTCGCTGGTCGCTTGGTTAAGGCACGTGTCAGTGAAGATTTATTTGTTGTTTTGGTCCTTTTCTCTAGTTTTATAGTGTAAAAATAGTTGGTATATCATTATATAATTTATAACTAACGTTTCTGGTGTAGGTGAGCCTATTTTTAATATATTCATATAAAATTTATCCCAAAGTAGCATAGTGTAGTTTTAAGGGAAAATGGAGTGTGACACTCCGCCCGAGCCGCCGGATCCAGGCAAAGATAGGACTTGTAGAAAGCGTCAGGGTGAGTCTTTTCAAGACAAAACAGACTCCCAACCTAAAAAAACAAACACCGATGCGGCATCCTCAAGCCCATCAATTCAAACTATATATACTCATCCCTCTCTATCCGACGGTCCCAAAACCTACTCTGGTGATGATAAAGGACCTTTTATCGTTCAAATAAGTCGAGAGGTAAATGATCCCTCTTCCGGTGCTAGTTTGCGTGCCATTAGTTTCGGCCAATATTTGCATAAGCACAAAATTCAATCCATCGTTTACGACGGAGTTAAAAACATGGGTAGAAACAAGGTCAATGTCGAATTTTCATCTGCAGAAGCTGCTAACCAGTTTCTTAACAACCCTATCTTGCCTATGACCAATTACAAAGCTACTGTACCGAATTACAATGTCACAAGGATGGGTTTGGTAAAAGGTATCCCCATAGAATGGTCGATGGAAGAACTGGTGTCATCACTGGAGCTTCCTATTGGATGTGGTATTGTTTTAAAAGCACGCAGACTCAACAGAAAGTCTGTGACAGATGGTGTTACCACATGGATCCCTACTCAGTCAGTGGTTTTAACATTTAAAGGGCAGATGCTTCCTGCTCATATTTATTCCTACCACTCTTCCCTCCCTGTAGAAACATACAAGCTTCCCACAATCCAATGCATGAACTGTTGCCGTTTTGGCCACGTCAAGTTGGTATGTAGGTCTAAGCCTAGGTGTTACAAGTGCACGCAGCCTCACTCAGGTGATTCTTGCAATGTTATTAAAGAGTCATCTACCTGCTTACATTGCTCTGCAAAACATTTTGCAATTGACAAAGACTGCCCTGAATTTGCTCGACAACAGTCTATAAAGATGGTTATGTCCCAGGATAACGTCTCATACATGGAAGCAGCTACTCGATTTCCTCCTGTCAGAAAATCATATGCTGAGGTAGCAAAGGAAATGTTCTCCTCTCCTGCCTACCCCCCTACCA
>JACTOM010000929.1:8100588-8164838 GCA_015832385.1 Elymnias hypermnestra
ATTAGAGAGGCTCTTTTATCATGTTATCAAGGGGATCTGTCTGTGTTACTTGTTTGGGTTCCTAGCCATTCCGGTATCCCTGGAAATGAGACAGCTGATTCATGTGCGAAAGCAGCAGTCCAAGATGGAACGCACGAACATTTCCAAAATTATGCACAAGATTTAACCGCACTCTCCAAAACATTCTTGGAAAAATCCTGGGATTCATTCTGGTCTTCATCAAAATTGGCCAAAGGTAAATATTATGCCTCCATCCAACCGAACATACCAAGGCGACCCTGGTTTTTTCTTCATAGATATGCCAGCCGCTGGATAACCAGTACCATCTCTCGGCTGCGCCTTGGTCATGCTTGCACACCTGTACACTTGGCTAAACTCCGGATAAGGGACCACTCCATGTGTGAATGTGGCCTAGACGAAGGTTCTGTTTCCCATGTCCTTCTCAATTGTCCCAAACTCTCCCGCTCCATTTATGATATTCTACCTCCACATATCCCCCGTCCTATAAATGTAGAATATTTGTTAAGTCTTGTATATAGTAGAAATTGTAAATATTTATGTAAATATATAAAACATAATAGAATTAAGTTGTAAAATAATTGTTTATTATTAGTCATATGTATATATATAAATTTTAATATATATAAATTTTAATATATATAAATATGCATGTTGTATTTTCCGTTTTATTTGGTGGTGGTTTAACATTATATTTCAGCTATTTATAGGCAATCAAAATTAAACTTTATATTTTTTTAAAAACCGAACAATTTCCTTCGTGTCTTCTCCAATAACTTGACACTGGCGAGATAATCTGTGCCTGGTTGGCATACCTGAAAGCCACTAAACAAAAAGAAGAAGAAGAAGAAGGAAACTATCATTTTTGTTGACAATAATATATCTACCAAATATTTTTCTACCGAGACAATATTACATAGAGTCACAAGAAATGTGAAAATTGTGCTACAGTAATGGATTAATCGTTACCATAATCTAGAAAAAACATTATGGACAACAGAGTATAAACCTTAGGAAATTTATACATAAAGGTCATTGCTGTTTTGTAATTGCTATAGTATTATATATTATTATTACTTACTTGTCTCTCAATTCGACGCTCGTTTTCCAATTTTCTTTTATTTGCAGATTTAATTAAATTTTCAATGTACTTTGGTTTCTTTTCATCCTTCTTTTTTTCTTTTTCCTTTTCTTTCTCTTTAGTCATGGAATCATAAATTTCATCATATTGGTAAACTGTAGGATCTTCTACAATTGCCTTCTCTTGTGAGATTTTTGACTTTCAACAAAAGAAACTAGTTATAATTTGTTACTATCAATATAATTTATGATTACTATCAATATATTTTTTTATGATCTATACTGCATCATACTCGAATGTAAAATATGCTAGGCAACATAACTTCATGGTGGTACTACTTACAGTAATCTCTATAATGACATGCTAAGATATTTTCTTAATTTTACAAACTTACAAACTTACCCAAACATATCTATACAATTGAGTAAATACAAAATTACAAATTTATCAAGCCAAAAGTTACCTAGCCAAGTTTATAACTTAAAATTTCCAAATAAACAATGTAACACAAATAATATTACTTTCACACACACTTACTAAAAGATATTAATATATTATTATGGAAATTCACATGCAACAGATTTTACACAGCGCAGCTCATTCAGACTCGTAGTTTAAGGAAGAGTAATGTCTACTAGTGTTCTACTTATTGAAATTAAGAACATATTATTACCTGTCTGTTTATATTGTGGCTTGGTTGCAAAAGAACCGGTTTCCTTGCAGAATCCTCGTCTGATTCTGAATCATTTCCAAAAACGTTGTGAGAAGCTTGGAAAGAAAGTTGTGACTTTGTTTTATCACGTAAAATAAGTCCATATCTAAAATGGGGCAATAATTTACAGTAACAGTAAATATTTCTATTTTTTAAATATTTCTGAAATACTCACTTATTTTGATTCGACATAATGTCCTAAAAAATAAATCCCAAAAATATAAAACCCGTGTTAAGTTTCTTTGTATCTCAATCTATTTACAATATTGTGTTTTGTTAACTTAAGTACTTTAGTCAAATTAAATAAAAATGACTACCAGAGATAAATGATAATACCTATATACATTATACTGGTTACTTACTACCTTCATCAACTTATTTTGTATGTTTTATTTATGTAAAAAGCAAAGGTTTTCTATGATACATCCCTGTTTACAGTTTAACCCTTTTACAACATATATGACTCAAAACATTGTAAATAGAAAAAAGCTAATTGTTAGACAAAAAATTTTCAAAGCTTTAATGAAATGATACTTGCTTTGCAACTATTTAACCGATGCTCGAAATGTCAATATTTTTAATTGAATATATTCTTGTCATTATAAATGGTGCCGATTATGATTTTTAGCTTCGATGCATACCGAATACCGATTAGTGTGAAAAATTCCCGATGTTTTAGGCTTAATAAAAATGACATCATTATATGTAATAATCGGAATTATGGACATTAATTGAACTGTACCGACTGTTCACGGGATTATTTAAGGGTTTTTAAATAAACAGAAATACTTATTATTTATTTAGGTTTCTGTGGCACCTCAGCACTAGTTACTTTAGGGAGTTAAATGTTTATTAGTTTGGTAGAAAAAGCCATACCTCCAAACAATAATAATAGTTTAGTAAAATCAAATCAATAAATATTCATAGATAATACCTATATACTGGTTAATAATTATTTTTCACATTCAATTGTGATTCGTACCTGGACCACTTTCCAAGTTACCACAAAAATATGGATAATCTAGAAAAAAGCTTCCCAAACGGCGTATTATCGTTTTATATAGAACTATATACTAGAAGAAAAGGTGAAACTAATTCAAAGGTACAAAAGAAGAGATATACAATACATAAAATGAAATTCAACAACAAAGCTAAAGCAATTATTTTCTTTTAGTGTAGCGGTATTCATCGACAAGCAATGAAGTCTTGGATTTCACTGAGCAAATCGGAAAAACAATTTTTTCTTACAAAATTTAATGATCATCGAACGAATTTTAAGAAAAATATTGCTCTGCACCTCAAAAATGCAGAACCTTATTTAAAATCAAAAATAAGAAAACCTATGAAGACAAATAGGTTTGTAAGAAACAATTATAAATTATGTGTTTGAGTAATGATTTATTGTAAATAATTTATGATATTAAGATAAGTTTACATTGTTGTACATCTTGTGGTCACACAGATGTCCTAGAATATGTCATTAAACCGTAAGTTCAATATTAGAATACATCCTATATGGCATAATAATTATTTTATGGAATTAAAAAGGTAGTCTCATTAAATTGCCTCATTTAGGTTGGTGATTTTAAGCAGCACATTTCTGCTTTTCAATGAGATTATTGTATGGGAAAGTGTGACTTACAAGTTCATTTTTATATATTAATATATTTTTCTTCTAGCGTTACTAATGACAATGGTATGAAAGTTGATAAACAAGAATATGAAAATAAAACAAACTCTTGCAAATTAGAAGAAGATAAAGAAATGGATGTTGAGGATCACATATCTTTCATTCAACAGAATGAAATTAACAATCAAGATATAGTTAATATAGGACCAGTGATTGATTCGCCTGTGATGTGTTCAAAGTAAGTTGAAACTTATGACTGAACAGTTACGGATTTGCTATTGTTTACAAGTGAATATAAATTTTCTTTTAGAAGAGCAACAAATGTTTTGACAATATTGGCCCTTGCTGCAAATGTTTTTAGGATATTGGTATGTGCCGTGAATGTTACAAGGATATTGGTGGCAGCCACATTTTATGTGATAAAACCTTATTTTAGTATATGAAACCATTTTGCATACCTGCAGGCCCTCTGGTTTTCACTATTAAAATGTATCTGGAATGACAGCTCTTTTCCTTCTTTAGGTTACAAACAGAGGCAGTGCTTTCATTACCAGAACCAACTCCACCAAAAATCAAGTAAGACGATTAGAATTATTATGCCATATAATAAAAGAAAAGGGCAAGACTTGTTTCAAGCCATGTGTTACTGCTGCTGTATATATTTCTATATATTATTTTACAGGACTGCCAAGGAGTTATTTTCAATTATTAAGGAAAGAGAAGATAATAATGCAATATGGGAACAATTGAGTCGGACAGAGAAATCAAGATATCAGTTGGCTTTACAAAGTATTAAGAGAAAGTATTTAATGGGATATAGGAAATACTTGGAGCATTTAACCCCTGAAAAATTGTTTGAACATTATCAAAACACCATCAATTCAAATTAATGTTACAATTAATGTATTTATGGTAAAACAAAACAAATGTTACAGGTAAATAATACTTTATTTAGTGATTAATTGTTAATATTTGTGTAATCTTTTTAAATAAATGATTATCATAAACATGTTTCAGCATTTTACTTGAATCTGCTGTTATTCATAATTCAATAACTAAAAGACTAAAATAACATGAGATTTTCTCCTAAATCTATAATTAATAAAAGTATTTTTAAATTATTTTCCACAAAGTAAACCAATTGCCATTCCTGCAACAAAAGACGCTAAAAACACGTGTGTTTCAGTGGCACGATAATGATCATCTCCAGTAAAAGTGTTGTACCAACGCTTTGCTTTATATTCCTTCTTCTTTAATATACCTTCTGCTTTATCCATCTTACGATCCACAAACCTTTCAACCTGTAAAAAAATTCTCTTTCAATTGTATTATTTTGATAAAAATAGCAAGTTTTGGGTGCTTGCAGTGAAGTCTTTCATATTTATTTCCATCACATAAATTAGTAACAAGACCAAGTTAACTGCTGTATTATGTTCCTTATAAATTTTGATTCACTTAATTCTTCCATATCATAAATTTTCAAATGTATTAATTGATAATTTATATTATTACCATATGCAAGCAATACATATGACTATCTAGTCCCATGAAACAAAAAATACTTACTTTATATACAATTGTTATAATTGCCTAACATGCATCTATTTACTGAAAACTATGTTTTATATCACTGAATGCCATGTCATGAAAAAGATGAAAGTGATATTTAATGATTATCTCTCACTGTTCAAGAATTCATAAAGCTGCCATAATATCTGGTCCATTCAAATTTGCTACATAAATATACTGTAATTACTTCAGAAGAATCACTGTATGTCAAATGTGCATAATAACCTAAATTGTAAAATCAGTCTTTGTTGTTTATGTGACACATCCATATTGAGTGCAACAGTTTTGTACAAAATTCTTGGTTAAATACTACCTTGTCTTGTATAGGCAATATAATAAAAAATATTACGTGATATATGCTTTAATGTAGAGTTTGTAGTTCGTTGTTAATTATTTATTATATTTTAAAGTATTTTATGCCTTGACATATTGTAATATCAATTGAAATACATATAATTATATTAAGTTACTGAACACATCAATATGCATTGTGCAATTACAGCAACAGTAAAATATTTCTTTTAGTTTATAATCATTTATCTTTTAGCTCAAATCGTTTCAAATTTGGGAAACTAGAAACATCATAAAAATAATTTTACTGATTGTCTTTATTATGGACACCAACTAGTAAACATTTTAATTAAAAAACTGACCTATCATTGTGATTTTTATACTAACTAATATGTAACAACAAAACAAAAGTTGGTATCATATATTTGTAAGTTTTAATACATCACTAACATGAGTACTATAACAACTCATTCAATAATTGTCTATGAAAGTAAAAAAGTAAGCCTTTAAAATGGACTTCAGCACATTAAACTCGAAAGTATTTTATTAAATAGTTAAAAATAGTATTATTTTAAATCTTATCTTATCTAATTTATTATAATTTCTATGTCTATAGCTCTCCTTAACTTATTATTTAATAATTATTGAATACATCTTTAGCATTGTTGTGTTGATTTTATGTTGATGTATGTAAAAAGAAAGAAAAACATACACAAGAATTAACAAGGGAGAAAATGAGATAAGAAGCATTATACAGTGTTTATGTTCGTGGTGCTCTTTGTGCTCTGCTTCGTATCTGATTGTATTTATCATGGCACGGTGGGAGTTAAAATAACATGATTACTAATTTTATGAAATTATAAATTAACTTATAAAATTATACTCTTCCCAATATTTTACATGTGTCTCATTATCGTCAAACCAAAATTTTTGCAAACAAGATTTATTTTTCTTAGCAATGTAGAAATGGGATTATAAATTGTAATTACATTTTTTAATTAATACACTATATACTTTGAATATGTAAGTAATGAATGCAATAAAATATCACTTCTGTATTTGACCTCTGTAATGTAAATAACAATAATTTTAAACAACTCACTTAAATATGAAATTATGTTATGATGAAGCAATGCCAAAAAAGAAGCCACCTGTAAATCCAGCTGAATAATAGGAATTACTTTTGACAAATGAAATAACCTGTAACAAAAAATCATAATAAAAATATGAAGAAATATTTGTGAACAAAAAATTGATCTCTTGGTCAAATACAGATGTGGTACAAAAAAAATACTGAGAAAATACTAACTTTGTCAAACCAATCAGGAGATTTTCCAGTGGCTTCTTTTTCAATCTTGTCTGTAATTTTATCCACCTTTTTGTTAATCTTATCCCAGTTTATATCAATATAGCCTTTTTGACTAGCTATATGTAATAAAATGACTCCACCCCCAATCCCTACAGCAGCAATTTTTCCGATCTTCATTGTAATAAAGCCTGTAATCCTAGAAAATAACTTGAAATTATATTCCTGTAAAATTTTTTAAAGCTTTGTTTTGACAAATTTTTGTAAGATGTAAGAATTACATGATTTTTCTGGTAAAGTAAACTGTTAAAAGATTTTAAACATTTATTACAGTATTTTTGCCTTATTACCTATTTAAACCATGTAAACCTTATTGAAGCATATGTTTGTATTCTGAAATTAATTCTATAAATAATGTTTTGAAATATACAAAAGTAATGATTTGTTACATTTTCATTAGTACCCCATAGAACATAATTTGGCTAGATATACAAAACCTTGGTAGAAAGGTATTAAGCTACTTTTTGTCTCAAAAATACATGCTGCCATAAAAGCTACATTGTTTAGAACAACATACTGGTTATGTTGAACCAGAAAAAAGGTGCTGGCTGAATGTTAAACACTGGTTGTTACAACTAAGTATGAGTAGTCCCTTTAATTTTATTATAACAGATTTTGACTGTAAATAAATAATGTATCAACTATGTTAAAGTATCTTAACGTAAATGCAGTCTACAAAATTTGATTATCTCCAACTGAACATATACTGAACATTGATAATATACAAAGTGAAATTAACACAGGCTAGAATTTCAAACTTCGTATTAAAATTGCTGCCTGCACTCTGTCTTCAAACCAATAAGTAACATTGTATTTATTTTACAAATAAATAAATCAGAAAACATGCGTCATGGGCATAAATAAGTTAAAAAGTTTGAAGCTGGAATTATAAATATCTTATTCAAATGTAAATATCGATAAGTAAATATTTAACTTGGCCTATGATGAAAAGTCCATTCAGACGACCTTGAAATTCATAAAATAAGCAAGACAAGTTACAAATCTACAATCTTATGTTATAAAAACCTCAAAATCATAAATTTAAACTAACAAATAAATAAAAGAAAGAAAATTTTATTAATAAAGAAGTAAGAGAGATTTAAACCAGGCTAAAAAGAATCATAACAAAATGTATGAGCAATACATACCATCCTGACGCAGTTCCTAAAATTAGCTGCTTCGTTGCCGATGTTGAGCCTATATCTCCAATAGCTTTTTCAATAAAATTCTTTGCATCGTCGACAATTTTCTTAGCTTCTTCTGAAGCATCGTCTTTTTTCGGTTTAGCCATAATTTTAAATCCCAAATTTCCCGAAGTATCCAAAAAGTGACCGCAATGAAGTTGAACTATTCGGATTTGGCCACAGACTAATTACGAATACCAATTGTCATTTTCCATATATTAGATCACAGACTTAAGTAAATACTGGTAATATACCTAGAATAGGATCCGAATAATCGATAATTTGATATTTTGCCATGCTGTAAGATGTGAACATTTTGTAACATAATTACAATATCATGTCTACGCTAGAAAGTAAACGTGTAGTAGCTCTCAAAACATTATTTTAAGGAAACTGTAAACTAAAATCAGCTGTTTATTATCAAAATACAAATATAGCGTCAAAATATGATAACGGTAGTAGACAAATATTTTTTTTATTTATAAAAATTTTAAATTTGCATATTTACTACCTGCACCATTTGTTAACTTTCTGTAGTGTCGATATGATAGTTATTGTCACAAAACGTGGAGGCTGTATGCTTTTTTACTTGTGCCTTTATCAGCAAACAAGAATACACACCGCCATATTTATTTACAAATTTTCTAACCTAAGAATGTTGAGGAAGATGTAAGGAATTTTAAAGCCCAGTGAAAAATATATGAACAGGCATTCGCGTGTTCAATTCTTATTTGTAAAATACCCACGAAAAGTATATTATTCTTATAACTAAAAAATGTTTTGTCTTAAAGCTTGCAGGCATTTTCATGCCAAAAAAGTATTAAAGTCTCAATTTAAACTTAAAAGTAGCCTTAATTTGTGGGTAAGTAAAAATGTATTTGTGGAACAATATTTTATGATTATAAAGTTTTTCTGAAATTTTTCATGTCGTGATATCCCTTGTAGAACCATGATTTGTCTTCAGAAGTTAAATTTGAAATAGAGAAACACTGGGCTGAAGAAGTTTTATTTAAAAGAAATATAAATAAAACCACATTCTATGTTTTGCCTATGTTTCCATACCCATCAGGAAATTTGCACATGGGCCATGTCAGAGTATACTCAATATCAGACGCAATAGCTCGATTTCAATCACTTGATGGGAATAATGTAATACACCCAATAGGATGGGACGCCTTTGGTTTGCCTGCTGAAAATGCTGCCATTGAACACAACATTTTACCTCAAATTTGGACAGACAGTAACATTGCAGCCATGAAGAAACAACTTATGCAATTAGGATTTAACTTTGATTGGAATAGAGAAATAAGTACAAGTGATCCAAAATATTATAAATGGACACAGTATCTATTTTTGAAATTGTTTGAGAATAAACTGGTTTATCAAAGCAAAGTAAGTTTTTGTCTGATTTTTTATAAAATCGTTTGTTTTAAGTATTTTTCATTAGCTGTTGCTGCAAAATTTCTATAGCAGTAAAATAAACAAATCTATATATAAAGTGAAAACAATAGATTGTTTTTTATTAAGTATATTTTATTAGATATACTTACACATACATTATCATTTCAGGCAAAGGTGAATTGGGATCCTGTTGACAAAACAGTTTTAGCAGATGAACAGGTAGATGAAAATGGTTGTTCTTGGAGATCTGGGGCTAAAGTAGAAAAAAGAACATTAACCCAGTGGTTTGTGAAAACTACAAAATATGCTAAACAATTGTATGATGGACTTAATAACCCAAATTTGGAAAATTGGAAGGATATTATAAATTTGCAGAAACATTGGTTAGGTGAATGTAATGGCATGGTGGCAACTTTCCAAATTAACATTAGGGGAAAACTGACAGATATTGATGTTTGGTCACCAGATCCATATAAGTTTATATATGGGCAATATTTAACTATGAGCAAAACAAATGTTGTGCTTGAAGACATGACATCAGAAGAAATTAAAAACCTAAAATGTTTTAATCCAATTAGTGAAATAGATATGGATGTTTATGTGAGTGACAATGTGGATTATCCTGAGGGAAGGGACATTTATATTGCCAGTCCATCTATAGATTCAAATGATTACAAATTATCACTTCTTTTAAATATACCTCTGACAAACAACAAACAAAGTATAGACATAGATACAGAAAATAAGAGAGCAATTGCTTTAGCAGAAAAAAATAACTGTGGAGGTTACTTTGTAAGTTCAAAGCTGAAAGACTGGCTGATATCCAGGCAAAGATTTTGGGGCACACCAATACCAATAATTCACTGCTGCAGATGTGGTGCAGTACCTGTTCCTTATGAGGAACTACCGGTTGTTCTACCAGAGAATAGTTCCTATGAATCAAAAGTGTCAACATTATCAAGTTTTGAATCCTGGCTGAATTGTAAGTGCCCCAAATGTTTTAATAATGCTAAAAGAGAATCTGATACTATGGATACATTTGTTGATTCTTCTTGGTACTACTACCGTTTTCTGGATCCACATAATGACAGAAAACCCTTTGACAAAGACAAACTGTTGGGAGTTACTCCAGTAAACTGTTACATTGGAGGTAAAGAACATGCAGTATTACACCTCTATTATACTCGCTTTATGAGCTATTTCTTACACTCTATAGGATTAACAACAACTGCAGAACCATTTAAAAAGTTATTAGTACAGGGAATGATTATGGGACAATCTTATAAAAATAAAATTACTGGCAAATATTTACCTCCTGAAAATGTAGAGAAGATTGGCAAAGAACATAGGGAGAAAAAAACTGGTGAATCAGTTTTAGTGCAATGGGAAAAAATGAGTAAATCAAAATACAATGGTGAAAATCCACAGAGGTTGCTCTCAACATATGGATGTGATACAACCAGATTATTGATTCTTGCAGATGTTCCTCCTGCTACAAGTAGACGTTGGTCTGATGCTAGTAAGTGAAATCCTCAATGTTTTCTGTATTTCAAATCTTGTGTCACATTATTCCCAAGTAACTCTAACAATTTGGATAACTTTTCTTGTAAATTCGGAATAAGTCAAAAATAACTTTTATACCTTCTAAATATATAGTTGACAATAGACTCTTGATTGACATTTAGTAATGCATATATTTTTTATTCCTGGCCCCTTAAAAAATACTTCATCAAATTTATAAAAGAACTAATAGCCATGCATAGTAGAAAAAATAAATGAGCTGGGCCTTATGTTTGCTCCACATAAAACTGAAGCGTATAAGTTTCGTAGCCACCTTTTACAGAGACCCTCATTGATGTCCCGGTTGAGTGGTGCATTAAATACTTGGGTCTAACTCAGATCGATATAGAGCCATACTCTATAGCGTGCATTGCAAGATAGCCATTAGGATCGCACGAGGATTTCGCACAATATTTTTTGAGGGCCTACTATCTTAGCGCGTTTCCCTTCGTTAGACATTTTAGCGGAGATGGAGTATCTATCATAAGTCATAATTACTTCGTCGAAGCGGTAGAAACGACACAGGCGAGATCAAGATTCTCAGACGGCAAGCACCCCGACAAACATTTGACAAATGGCGACTTCGACTTGAAGAGGAGAGGAACGCACGTCAACGCATTGTAACTTCGGTCATGCTCACAAAACACGGTGCTTTGAGGGCGATGCTCTCCTTTTGCGAAACTGTCTTGGTTAAAAAGGAGACCGCCGAGCGAACGCAATAGTGGGCCGATCTAACGCAGAGATGGAGACGCAGGGGCGACACAGCCGCCTAGCAGTCGTCGAATGCACCAGCTTTCCCTCTCAGGGGAAGCAAGCGTTGAGAGAGGGGGCTCGCACCGTTCTTTAGTATATAACTCGGAGAAGAATGCTTAGCGTGGCTTTAGGCTACATTGTAGTACAAAATATCACGGGATGAGTAAGACATCACACAAGGGTGGTACCAGATGAAAGATTCTTGGAAAGCCTGATGTCGCCTTACATGTGCAGAGGATGGCCACCGGGGGGGTTTAAGTGGGTATAATCCTACATAACCTGGCCTTTTCCCCAAAAGGCCGGGTATTTTTAGAAGATTTCCGCCCGTGAAAAAAAATGTCGTCTTTAAAATCATATACCTATTAAAGCATTACACTTAAAAAACATATCAGTAGTACAAAACATAGTACAATGATAAATTATTTCTCTTTTAAACACTGATTTACAATGTTAGGATATTATACTTGAGTTTTTATATGTAACAGTAATTGAATCGTTATTGTATTGATGATCCAATATAAGTACTGAATTAATAATTTTATTAGCAAAATACAATATTAAAGTAAAAAGAATGTGGTGGGGAATGTTCTGACTGTCTACATTTTCAGCACTTCCTGGTGTGTTGAACTTTCAACATAGGCTATGGATAACAATAAGAGACCTTTTAAGGCACAAGAAAAATATAGAACTAATTCACAGTCTATCAGAAACAGAAGTTAAAGAGTATGAGGAAAAATTATGGAACTCAAGAAATTACTTCATTGCTACAGCAACTTATCATTTTAAGTATACTCAAAAACTAAGTATAGGAATTTCTAGATTACAGAGTTTAGTAAACGTTCTAAGGGTAAGTCTCAGTACATTATCTATTCACATTTTTAGTTTAGTTAACCTCTACATCACATATCATGTTCACCTATTGTGACCTGGTGTATCACTTAATTTGGACCAAATAATCAATCTGTGTGAAAACTGCCTCATTGGTCTAGTGGTTAGCATGTTCGACTACAGACATGAGGTCCTGGGTTCGAGTCCCAGGTCGGGCCAATTCGAAATCGATATTGAGTTTTCTATTAAGATTTTCTCAATATTTGCCCGAAGTTGGGAAGTTGGCGGTGTGATCCACCCCCGTGCCTCGGAGAGCACGTTAAGCCGTCGGTCCTGCGCCTGATCTCTCTCCGGTCGTGTCGGATTTCCGTCACACCGGACTATGAGAGTGAAGGAATAGAGAGTGCACTTGTGTACTATGCCTGCCAATCCGCAGTGGAGCAGCGTGGTGGGTCTATGCTCTAAAAACCCTCTCTCATATGAGGGAGGAGGCCTGTGCCCAGCAGTGGGACGTTAATGGGCTGCTACTTACTTACTTTTTTACTTTAATCAATCTGTATTCGTATTTCTAAATTCCTATGGTTAGCCTACATTCTCCCTATAAATATATTGTCATCTTTAATTTTCAATCTCTCAATAAATGGCCTGGGTGCAGTGGTACTCCCGATCGGATATCGCGCAATTTTTTAATACTTAGAGCCAGGAAAGTAAAATAAAGTTGTATCCACTATAGTCCCGCCTCATTGGTCTAGTGGTCAGCTTGTCCGGCTACAGACATGAGACAGTGAGGCCTGGCGGCCTCGTTGGTGCAGTAGTGTGAGTACTCGTTTTGCTAGCAGAGGCCCCGGGTTCGATCCCCGGTAGGTGGACAATTGTATTTTCTAATTTGTCTGAGTCTGGACTGGTGGGAGGCTTCAGCCGTGGCTAGTTACCACCCTACCAGCAAAGACGAAATTTGTGTTCCGGTATGATGCTGTGTAAAAACCATAAGGGGTATTTGCCTTCCATCACTTAACATCAGGTGAGATCACAGTCAAGGGCTAAACTGTAAATCAAGGTAAATTACATTTTACCAGACTAGTGTACTTCCATCTTGCATATAAGTAGTTGATAATAAATGCTAAAAGTTGCACAGTGCCTTTGAAAGTTCCTATAGGAACCTATAGTTAAGAGGTTTATTTCTATTTAAAAAGTGAAGATTTGCGCTAGATGGCATAATGGAAATTAAAATAAAAATTAATATTATTTTTAGAATAACGTACCAGCTCAAATAATAGCAAATAGCAAAGAGTATGAGATGTCATTAGCAAATTTAATTATTATGTTATCAATAGTTACTCCTCATTTCTGCTCCGAGTTATGGGCAGGTATGCAATCTGCTCCTCAAAAAATATGCCATACAACTGAAGGAATAGATTGGGGCAAAGATGTAACACAACAAAATTGGCCTGTTGTTGATAAAAAATATCCTTTGTCATTTCAATGTAAGGTAAGTTAATGTATTAGTTTTCAGTAGAACATACATGAAGTTGTACATTTGGCCTATACAAAGTTCAAAATACCTCAAAATTAAATAATTTCAATATTATTTCAGGTTGATGGTGCAGATAGGTGTGACCTTAAGATAGAATCTGAAAAATTGAATAATTTAGAATCACAGAATGCATTAGAAATGATGGTTAAAGAGAAAACCGTCGCCGAAAGATTAAAGCATGGGATATTAAAGACAAAGTATGAATTATATCCAAATTGTCGCGCTATATTGCACATTTATACAAATAGACAAGCAAACATTCAAGAAAAGAAATCAGCAGATACTCAGTGCTTACAAGTATAGATTATTTAAACTTTTTCAAAGACTTACATTTTTAATTCATTGTGGTGTAATGATGCAAGTTTAGCTTTTTCCAGTAGAGCTCCCGGGTTCGATTCTGTGCAGAGCAAATAAAAAAAAATATTTTTATTATGTAACTTAGCCTGGGGTAGTGGGATGTTTTGGCCTATTTAGCTACCTCTTTTTAGACAACACAAAACTTCCTGGCAAACAGCTATGCTCCCAGTACTATGTTGTGTAACAATCAATTAGAGGTAATTTACCTCAGTTTAGCACACTGCATATATCTTCATTATTATTAGATGAGACAGAGTCGTAGGTATCGCCGTATCTGCCGTATCGATTATACGGGGCCCACAACGTGCATAAGCAAAAATTAATAAATACTTCCCAATTCTTTTTTATTGCATAAATGACAAAAGTAAAATCTTTTGTGAAAAATCTTTACCGTTCCTAAAGGCCCCCAAATAAATTTTTATACGGGCTCGGCCAAGGCACGCTACGTTTCTGAGTTCTGGGATCACAGTCAAGTATCAATGGTCGTAATAAATTATTGTAAAATATATTCTCGCTGTTTCATAGTTTTAAATATTATATTTATAAAAATATAAAATCGATGTAAGTTCGTTAAATACATTGTGTAACTTATAATCTAGTCATTGCATAAAATATGTGTACTTAAAAGAGAATTTTTGTCTTTTCACCTGAATATGTGAATTTAATGCGAAGAAATCTAGAGAAATTCCGCTTTTGCAGCGATATTGAGGAAGAGGAACCTCCTATTAGTAAAAGACATATCGTTCAGAATCATAATTGAAAATAAAAAATATATACCCATTAATCTTGAGTCTATTATTAATTCAAAACAACCCTCACTTTTTCATATGATTAATTGCAAAATATAATTTTACCAGCACAGCTTAGTGCGTGGATACGTGGGTTCTTACTTAAGAGAATAGTACGAGTGTGCACTAAATACCTCTGAGTTCTCTTTATTAAAATACTTGTGCATATTCTAGTGCTATTTTTTTTAATCTAGAGGATATTAAGGACTAGTACACAAGTCACGTCAGCCCCATCGTAACTTAACTTTAATATAAATCACTGATAACCCGCTACTATCATATTGTAAAATTGTACAGCTACTTCTGACGTTGAACTACTCAGAATGCTCTGCAGTAGGCCAACATTAAAACAATTTAGACCAAAGCGGTTTATCAGCGATTGTCTTTCATTCATTGTACTGTTGCACTCCAAGAGAAGATGCTGTACGTCTTCTAATTGATTGCATAGAATGCAGTTCGGTATAGCCGCTTTATTCATCAAAAAGGCATATTTATTTGAGGGATAATGCCCGGACCGCAACCTGAAACCTACCTTAACTTGGTTTGTACCTAAGGCAGCGTGTCCAAACCAGGGTACTCGCGGAGGTTCGCTCTGGATGGCCCTACGTTCTAGATCTCTCATCAAAATAAGATTTCCATACACTGCGAATCAAATATTTTATTTTGGGAAAAATTCAGAAAAGGGTCTGATAGTAAAACCATGTCCGATAGTACCACCCAGTTTAGCAAATCTGTCCGCCTCTTCATTTCCCTTTATATCTATATGTGCTGGAACCCATTGCAGCCTCAGCAATCTGCCATTCCGGCAGAAATCATGAATTTGCTGCAGAATGTCATAACCTATTGGTAGCCCTATGTTACCAGAGGTGCATCGAGTCCGATGTTGAAGAGCAATTTTACTGTCTGGTGCTGATTCTGTTGACGCAGCGTATTTTAAGACTTCTGAGACTGCAACAAGTTCCAACGATATAATTGATATATCATTTTTTATTTTGGCCATATGTCTGTGTTCCCTACTAAGATCATAAAAAGCAGCCCCTTGCTTCTGGTCATTTTTTGAACCCTCAATGAAAATTTGTTGCCATTCCCTATATTTTTCATTTAATTCTCTGATAACCTCAGCCTTAATATTATTTGGATTATAGGTTTTCTTCGAATGTTTTTTATTATTATTATTATTTTATAAAAATTTGAAGTTGCCCTCCAAAATGTTTAACTGACTCCAAATTTATTAGAATCAAATTTCTTACATTTAATCTCGTAACCCAAACTGGTATATTAAACATTTCTAGTTGTTTACTACAGCGTATATCAAAATTTTTTTGTTTCCCTAAATGCTTTTACCAGAAGGGGCTCCTTTTTATTTCTCCAATACATGTTCAAACAAAGGTCGCCTAGTTGGACGATCAAATCAATAGTCAGATTATTACACCACGTACGACTTTACAAACAATATTTGTATGCAAGATATAACCTTCTTAAATGTAAGGGCGGTAAACATAGTTCGCATTCCATAACATGAATTGGAGAGCTTTTAATAAACCCGCCAATTATTCTTAAGGCTTGATTCTGGACTTTGTCTAATTTTGTAATGTGACTTCCTGCTCTGCTGTCAAATAAAAAACTTGCATAATCCATCCTACTTCTAATAATAGCTACATATAATCGCCTAAGGTGCTTAGGGTGCATTCCTCAACTAGGCCCTAACAAAACTCTTAAAAGATTCAAATATTTATTACACCTTCCGCTTATATAATTTGTGTTTACCCCACCGGAGGCCTCTATCTATCCACATACCTAAGTATTTAATATGCTCTGAAGGACTAATACGAATGCTATTAATATGAAGAGAAGGAATAATTCTTGTTCGACCTCTGCTGAAAAAACATAACTTAGTCTTGTTCGGAGATATTTCTAGACCAGGATCGTTAAGAATAGGAACAATAGAATCAATCATCCTCTGTACATTCAGTTCACAAATCTTTAAGTCTCTGTTTCTATAATATATCACAAACCATAAATCCAAAAAAAAAAAAAATATCACAAAAAGATCAGCGTATTGGGAAACACAAATATCCTTTAGGGCTAATTTACAGATTTGATGTGTTGCAATGTTGAAGAGGAGTGGGGAAAGAGGATCGCCCTGAGCCAAGCCTCTATTAGTGTATCTCGAGATAACTGTTTCTCCTGTGCTAAAATAAAAGCTGTCTTTCCGAGAATGTGCATTATGTGAACCTGCATTTTATTATGGTGGTTTATTATTTTATTACTTATAAACAGTAACTAGTGAACTGATTTCTATTCAATTTGGTAAAGAGCCTTGGTAACTGACAATAGATACTTTTGTTGCGGAAAAGTTATACCTTGGAGCACTTAAAGAACTTCGCACGACGAAAGCTGCAAGCATTAGTTTTAAAATAAAACAAAAAACCTGTTACTCTCCAAGTTAGCAAATTAAAAAATATACTACCCTTATAAAATATTAGCAAAAGTATTATTTAGTTAGAGGACAGGCAAAACATTTTGACCGGTAACGAATTAAGCCTATAGTTGTATATGATTTTTAAAACTTCTGTAAGTGTAAAATTTCCTTGGAATAATTAGTTATAGGAAGAATTAACCATACTGTGTTTAGACTATACTCTATTACTCTGTTATTTACCACAGAATATATAATTTTAAATTAAGGAAAGTTCTTGGCAGTTGGCATTAAAAAACAAAAAATCTGTATTAAAAGTTTTTACGGATTTTCTGAAAATAATGATATACCACTTTCCTTTATAAAGATATAAAAGAAAGTGTAGTGAAAATAATGGCAACATAAGAGACAGCGCTCTTACGACTGATAATGCAGGCAAAGAAGCGTTATTTTATTGTTTTGCTTACTAGTTTCCTAGGATTGTATTGTTTTTTTACGAGTTTCTACATAAACAGCCACAGAAGCGAAAAATCACTTCGTAACCAATTACCAACATTCGCTACATTAGATGAATTATCTGAATCTCCGTCTCGACAAAAAAGAAATCCTCAAACAACCACTAAGTCATGTAGAATGCAAACTTGTTTTGATTTCTCGAAATGTGGTAGTGACCCTAAAGTCTATGTCTATCCTACCGATGGGCCTGTTAGTGCTACTTACCGTAAAGTTCTTTCAGTAATAAGAGAGTCGAGGTATGCCACACGTGACCCTACTGAAGCTTGTTTGTTTATACCAGCTGTTGATACATTAGATGCTGATCCATTATCTCCAGAGCATATTCCAGATGTAGCATCTAGATTGTCTCGGTTGTCACATTGGAAAAACGGACGGAATCATGTGATATTTAATTTATATGCAGGTACCTGGCCTGATTATGCTGAAGGAGCGATAGGTTTTGATTCAGGTGAAGCTATTATGGCCAGAGCAAGTGCTTCTGAAACTATTTTCCGTGATGGCTTTGATATTTCACTCCCATTATTTCATAAAGAACATCCTGAACGTGGTGGCCTACCACCAGCAGCTACTGGAAATCCATTTCCAGCTCCTAGAAAACATTTACTTGCATTTAAAGGAAAGCGTTATGTACATGGAATTGGAAGTGAAACGAGAAATTCCTTGTGGCATTTACATGATGGCAACAATCTAATATTAGTAACAACTTGCAGACATGGAAAGTCCTGGAAGGATTTAAGAGATGAAAGATGTGATGAAGATAATAAAGAGTATGATAAGTGAGTACAAACTCCTGTTTTCGTATATCATGTGTTGGTAGGGATGTCATTGTAAGGCCATTTACATGTGTATATTTAATTTTTTTATTTTGATAATAATAATAAGCAAATTTACATAGGGTAAGAGGATTTTGAGTGTATAGACCCAGCATACTACTCTATTACAGCTTGACAGACTACACATATTCTATTGCACACAGGAATTACTTACAGGATATGCAGATTCCCTCACTATGTTTCGCTTTACCATTATGGTGACATTTAAAACATAATTAGGGCATATGTTTTACAACAAGAGTTAAATGGTGTTTGTGTAGGGTTTGAACCTCTGATTTTTCACAAGAATCCCAGTGTCTGTACTTTGGGCCTAATATTAAATAAGTGTCATTAAGTGATAATGCTTTTTTTCAGATTTGATTATGAACAATTATTGGCAAATTCAACATTTTGTCTTGTTGCTCGTGGGAGACGCCTTGGATCCTATCGATTTTTAGAGGCACTTGCTGCTGGTTGTGTTCCTGTTTTATTAAGTAATGGTTGGAGGTTACCTTTTGATGAGAGAATTGATTGGCGACGTGCAGTCATCTGGGCAGATGAGCGTCTACTTTTACAAGTATAATTTAATATTAATGTCTCTGAATAAAATGTTTGTCAATGAGTTCATAATATGCACAAGAGTGGTTGACTATTATTATTTCTTTATTTGGGATTATTCTCTCCTTCAAAACAGATTTCTATATTCTACAAATCTTGAGATTGATACAAATCTTTTGAAACAACTGTATAAAATTGTAGTTGTTTTGTCCAGTGAGAAAATTACTATACATGCTGTTAGTTTTTTACTAAAAATGAACAAATATAAATTTCTCTAACCATGAATACCATATTCAGGTACCTGAACTTGTAAGATCAGTTCCTGCAGAGCGTGTTCTTGCATTAAGGCAACAGACTCAACTATTGTGGGAACAGTACTTTTCATCAATAGAAAAGATAGTATTTACAACAATAGAGGTAAATATAAAATCTTACCATAGAATAGAATATTATATTAGAATATTTTTAGTAACTGATTTTGCTCATATCTTATGAAGGGAAAAGTTATTTATAGTTTTTTCACTGGTGCAATGGTGTGAGTACTTGCTTTGCTAGCTAGTTCCTGGATTTAATGTCAGGCAGGGAAAGGTTAGGAAATTGCTATTTCTAATTTGCGTCTTTATTGCTATTTCTAATTTGAGTCTGGACTGGTGGATGGTTTTCCTAAAAAGAGGTAATCTACTTCTAAAAAGGTTAGCCTTCGTCCATCTCTAGCTAAAGCTCTAATCTGTCAGCAATAAAAATAACTGTACATAATACGATTTAAAAAAAAAATTGACTTAATAGATACTGTGAACCCTTACGAAAGCTAATCTTGCTGATTCAGGCACAAATAAAAGGCCCGCCGGATTCTTCTGAACGCCAACGCTTACTTGTTGACGCCACAGGACCAAACTAATTTGGCGCAAAATTGCCCTTTTATATGCCGCAATTAAAGGTGGCAATCGTAACTATTGTAAGTAAGCATTGTCGCATTAGGGGCGTATCTTTATTAAAATTATTATTCTTACGATCTTTTTCACTCTATTTATAACAATAATTTGTAAATGTATATAATTTCAAACAAGAAAGTTCTCTATAATTCTAATAGGATTCTAATATAAACTATACAATTGTAAATGAGGTTCTATGATGGGGAAAGTCGCAAAAAAGTAAGTTCATCGATGGTAAATGTATATGTTATAAAACCACGAAAATTTAAACTTAAAACTGATGTTTTCGTTTTTTTTGTAGATAATATTGGAACGAATAACTGCTCACAGATCGTCGCGACAGCGTGAGGCATTGATTTGGAACGCGTCTCCGGGCGCCCTGGGAACTTTGGCCTCGTACGGAGACTCCCGTGCCCATTTCCCTGTTGCTGCACCGTCTCCGGTTGCACCGCTCGCGCCCTCGCCGCCCCCAAGCCCCCTCCCCGCTCCTTCCATACCTTTAACCGCACCACCACCTACTCCCGGAAATACCTACACCGCTCTATTGTACGTACAAGCCACTTCACCAGCATTACACAAACTCCTTGCTAACATTGCTAACAGCGAATATTGTGAAAAGGTTAGTTAATACATGATTTCAAAATTATAACTGCCTTATTAGTTTAGTGGTTAGCATATTCGACTACATACTTGAGTTCTTGGGTTCCACCCCTGGGTCGGGTCAATTCAAAAATCGATTAGCGGTGTACTTCACCCCTTACCTCGAAAAGCACGTTAAGCCGTCGGTCCTGCGCCTGCTCTCTCTCCGGTCGTGTAGAATTCCCGTCACATCGGACTATCAGAGTGAAGGAATAGAGAGAGCACCTGTGTACTATGCCTGCCAATCCGCTATGGAGCAGCGTGGTGGGTCTATGCTTTAAAAACCCTCTCTCATACGAATGAGGCAGTCTGTGCCTATCAGTGAGACGTTAATGGGCTGCTACTTACCTTGCTTGCTAAATACGAAAAGTAACTCTCTATTTCACTAACTTACATCTCCTTTAATCTTCCGTTAGCCTCGCCCGATTACAGTTTTCGTAACGGTCTCTTCACTCATTCACCAGTTTTACTTCAATAATGAATGTTTGAAACACTTACAAAATTTTTACTTTTTATATGGGCTGTCGAATTACATAATAATGGAATTGAGTAAATTTTTTTAAGGCTTCTTAGTCCTCTGTTATTTTAGGTGGTCTTAGTTTGGGATAGTGAACGTGCTGCACCGTCTTTGAAATCTCTTTCGAGAGTGGCCGGTGATCTTCGCGATCCACTACCTGTAAATGTTATAGACGCAACTACACATTACCCAGGGTAAGTATGCATTTCATACTTGCTTATATTAAATTCGCCTTTACGTATGAATGTAACGTAATCTTTCAATTCGATTTTTGGAACGTTGCGATAAATTTGATATTTACACCAATGAAAATACAATAATTTTTATTATTTTATTATATTTAATTATGTTAATCGGTTTGTTGCTCTTAAGGTTTTACTTTTATTTCAAAATATGTAATTTATATTTTATAAAGAGAAAGAATTAAAACAAAAAAGTAACTTCATAAAAAGAATAAATGTAATAGTTGATATATACACAACTTGATATTTTGTTGCAAATTGACTTCAGTGACATTACCCTAAAATTTTGTTCAAATATTATTTTGCGGAGTAGCAATCGGTTGCTTTCCCGCGTCTTAATTTAGACTTTGCGAGAATTTGTAGAATAAATTTGTAATCTTATATATCCAAATTATTGCTATTATTCAAAATACAATTATCTCTCTCCATTCAATTATTATCTTGTGATAATGTAATTGGAATCTCATAAAAATTATAAAAAATTTAAAACTAATCTAAAAAAAGTAAAGATTTTGATAAACATTAAAAAAGATAAACAAAACCATTCTATTTTTAAAAAATCCCTCTATGAGTAAGTATTGATAAATATTTTTAAAAGTCGCGAAAAAATTATAATATATTTGTTTTGTCTTTATTATATATTATAGTGAAGGTGTGTCGGCACGTTGGCAACCTCTTTGGGCAATTCCTACAGCTGCGGTGTTCTCTCTAGACGGAGACGCGCCCATTTTAGCTGAGGAATTGGACTTTGCTTTTCGCGTTTGGCAACAATTTCCAGAGCGAATCGTTGGTTATCCAGCCAGAAGTCATTTCTGGGATGAGTCTAAGGTATGTACTTATATTTTTATTACAATTTTTACTTGTTATAATTACTAACGCCATCCAGCAGGAACTTAAAATTATAACAAATAGAAACTGAAATCGTTTTTGTGTTCAAAATATTCTTTATTCAAGTAGGCTCAAAAAGGACATGTGAATCGTTGGTAATAAATCTACCACCGGTTCGGAAAGTTGATTCCGCTAAGAAGAAACCGGCAAGAAACTCAACTAGAATCAAGTCCAAACATCTTTGTCGCTTAAATAATCTTCAATATTATAATACGCTTTTTGTAATAGAACATTTTTAAAATATATTAAAACTATGTGGAGGCCAACTCAGACGTGATTCGGAAGACGAAGTATCTTATTAACGCGTCACGCGTACTTAACATTGAACGTGTTAATGTGATTGCAGGGCGCATGGGGATACAGTAGCAAATGGGGTGGATCGTACTCGATGGTGTTGCCGGGCGCGGCGCTTGTGCATAGAGCATTGCTGGCCGTGTACGGGGCGGCCGCGCCGGCATTGCGTTTGGCCGTGCGACGCGCGCGCAACTGCGAGGACATACTGCTCAACTGTCTCGTGGCGCACCTCACGCGCCGTCCGCCGCTCAAACTCGCACAGCGGCGACGATACAAACCTGCTCACCATCGTTACAGGTAAACATGACTACCCTGCTTATACCACTAAGAAGACCAAATCAATAAGCTTGTGCGACTTCAAAATCTCGCTATTCAGTTCATATTTGGATTGCTTAAATATGACTATGTATCTAAATTTCGTCAAATGTTCAAGTGGCTTCCTAGTCGGACGGCGAGATCTACATAAACTATCTGTTTTGTACTGTGTGCTACTTTATCCTAAAACACCTAATTACCTTAAAAATAAAATTGAATTTGTTGGACTGCAAGCCAATTTTAACTGCTCATTTTAATCACGCCGAAATGTAACACGAAATTTTATGAGCAATCCCTGCATGTATTGGCTACCAGATTTTCGAATTCACTCCCGCTAATTATCCGACAGTCGAAATCGCTAAACATTTTTAAAAATCAGTACAAATTATTTAAATTTCAATATTTATTAGTATATTTATCATATTATGATTATTTTGTGTATATGTACTTTTTATATACTATACAAAAGTCTGTAATTATTCATATGTAAGTACATGGCCTACACCTAATTAATAAATATTTTTTTCTACCGTCAATGGTTGCCTGGAAGGCAAACAAAGCTGCAGTTTATGCAAAATTATATTTTCTCCTAGTTTCAGTGTTTTGTATTTTCTCTGTCTTTCATATTATAAATTTATAAGAAAAAGTGTAACATAAATAAAAAAATACTACTACACTTATCGATGGCCCACAAATATTATGAGGATATTGGTACGGGCAATATTTCATTTAATTAACTTTTTAGGTAAAACCATTGCTCGCATTTTTAACCATATTTATTGCTGCTTTTGTTTGTATGATTGTGATGCGGCGTCGTTTGGAACGAAGTTCACTTGGGCGGGCCGCATCGTATCACAAAACAAACTTTTTGTCAAAAAAGGCAATTTTTGTGCATAACTAACTGAAACCTAAATGAAAAGTTCGCTTTTCGGTCCTTGTATGGAATAGAAAAGTGCGTTGTTCTCTCCGGATTAGATTCCAATGGCGCGCGTGAACTTAACCTAAAACGCGTCCCAATAATAGCAACCACTTGTATATCGAAGTCTCAATGACAACTTAAACACGTAGCTAATAAAATTTTTGATTATTGTCTGAATAATCAATTTCACACTGACAAAGAGGTCGCTCTGTTCCATAATAATATGTAATTTTTTTATTATTGCCGACAGGTTAGCGCTTGACTGCGATCTCTCCTGATGGTAAGTGATGATACAGCCTAAGATGGAAGTGCGCTAATCTGGTAAGAGGCGAAATACCTCATATGGTTTCTACAGAGCATCGTATTGGAACACAAATCTCTTTGGTCAGCGGTACCTCTTTGCTGGTAGGGTTGTAACTAGCCGCGGCCGAAACCTCCCACCAGTCCAGATTCAGACAAATTAGAAAATACAATTTTCTGAATTAGCCCTACCAGAGATAGAACCCGAGACCTCTGGTAGAAAAGCGAATACACGCACCACTGCGCCAGCGAGGCCGGTTAAAGTGAGGGTATAGAGTGTCAACTTCTTTATAAATAAATTGTCAGTCATTTGATCCGGCGCTCATCGCATCGAGACGCTAAGACGGCACGCCTTTCCCGAGCGCCGAATGACATCTTCTATATTAAGTACAAACTAACTACTGCTCAGCACATCGTATAGTCACAGATACATAACACCAGTGTAAGAATAACATCCAAAATGCACCACGGGAGAAAAAAGTGGGTACCCTCATCCACGATTTACGCCTTTATAAAACTTCGCGGGCGACAAAGCCTTATTTTTCTCCCTTTGTGCCTAAAATACGTTTTTATTGTGTAGATCTTCGTGGAGTGATCCTGAGCATTTTGTACAACGGCAGTCTTGCTTGAATACATTTGCAGCCGCATGGGGTTATATGCCACTCGTGCGTTCCGTTTTGCGTCTAGATCCAATTCTCTTCAAAGATCCGGTATCCACCCTTAGGAAGAAGTATAGAAAAATGGAGCTAGTTACTTCATAAACACGCAATTTTGTTTATTTTCTTAATGCTTTCTATATACATTCTTATACAGTGGTATGTTTAATCGTATTTCTTAAATACTTGTTCTAGTCCTAGATGTTTAAGTTTATAATATTGCGACTAATTGTAACACAACGTCATGTTTCATATTCATTGATGCTCAACAATTTCTTTTTTACACGATTACATTTCTATTTCAAATATGTGTTTAATTGAGTCTAGCCCCCTTTTTACCTGCATTCCTTTATTTGTTTATTCTCAATTAAATTATTTAAATGTTTACAAGCGATTGCCTTACTGTTGAATGAAGTTAACATTGACGGCATTGTTGAAGTAAAACTTCTTTGCGCAAGCTTGACTTGGGGAATAAGCTGGCAAATGCGTGACGAGAGCGTTATATATATAATATATATGTATATGTTTTACGTCAGTGGTGTGGTTTAAACATGTTTAAGAATTTGTCTAATTCCTGGGAGACTATTAAATGACAAAAATGTTTTGTTAAACAAATTTGCGTTCTGGTATAGTGTAGAATAAATTTAAAGGAACCTCTCGCCAAGTTAGCGAGTTACTGTCTTAGACTGTGTTATCACTTATGATATAGTGAAAACAAAATATTTTTGATGCTGCCTTCATGCTAAACTGTCGCAGTCACGAAATAAAGATTTGAGTATGTTGTAAATGTAATAGACGGTCCGTCTTAGTGTTGGCATAAGAGGCTTAACAAGTTGGTAGATTTGTAAATAAATAATCACGTTTGACTTCAAACTAATAACTTGTAAAGCTGAGCCTTTGTTCTTTAATGTGTTAATAAATGGTTAAGCTTTTGACTGTTTGTATCCAATATTTTTTTAGTATTTAAGGTTTGAATTTAAACAATCAGATCAGTTATACTTATTCATCACTTAGTATTTATTACAGAAATATAGATGTAACATCTACTGCGATATAATTTATCCTATTCCTTATAGATGACATAACATTATTTCCTTTCTTCAGTGATATTCGTAATTGGTTAATAAAATTTATTGGGTTTCCAAAAAAATAACTTGTCTCTCTTATATAACGGCATAAACTTACTAGGTATGTATACTATTACATATGTATACTATTTAGCGTATTAAACCGAAATTTAATAAGCTAAATAAGGGATCATCAATTTTTTAAGTTGTGTTATAGGATAATATACTATTGAATTCTTAAATTGAATTAGTTAGTAGTTAATAATAAAAAACTAAATTTCTTTATATATTAAAAATAACTTTAATTAACGGCCTAATATGCCTGGGCATGCCATCATTCAAATTCCATTGCCGGACACAGGCCTTCTAAGTTATTGGAGAGGGAACTTGGAGCATAGAAGCACCATGCTGCTACACTTTTTTTTTGACGTAGGGAAATGAAATTTGCTCACCCATGCCACGAGGCAGGGAGTGTGGGACTCGCTGGCAAGGCCAGAATACCCACTAAAACCCAGCGACACTCTCCTCATCCTGAATTGGGAGTGTCAGAGGCTCCCTTGCGCATTCAATCTGACACTCCCGGATGAACCGACTGAGGATGTTCAAGGAAGGGACAAGAGGCGTTCGTAAAGACGCTTCCTGCCACCCAGCCTCCTCCTCCTCCTTAGGGGAGTAGCATCTGCTGCAGCTTCTCGTACTCGCTCCATTGCCTCCTTCAGAGAAATGACGGCTTCGCAGAAAGAGGCAACTGCATTCCATCCTATCTCTACACTGATGGCAAATGCGGGTTGGCAGGTATAAGTGCACTCTCATAATTTAATGATATCATTTTGAAATTACCTAATACCTAATGCTAATAGCTAGCAATTGAGCATAGTTTATAAAAAACTTAGTCAAAAACAACTGTAATATACAATCTCGATAGTAATAATTCATTGCAACTTCTGTTATATTTGTCATTACATACGATACGGACATTGCCAAAATGGTTGCTTTTGATTTTAGTTGGTAAAAATATTCACCTACGAACATATAGTGGGAAAACTTAAATTTTCGTGGTTTATCGACATATTTAATTTCGTCGATATTTATAATATGGCAAAATAGTCANGTCGCTGTGGTCCCCAAGCCGGACATTCTGCCACAATGTGAGCCGCCGTATCGCCGCAGGCGCACTACACTGTTGGCAAATGCGGGTTGGCAGGTATAAGTGCACTCTCATAATTTAATGATATCATTTTGAAATCACCTAATACCTAATGCTAATAGCTTGCAATTGAGCATAGTTTATAAAAAACTTAGTCAAAAACAACTGTTATATACAATCTCGATATTAATAATTCATTGCAACCTCTGTTATATTTGTCATTACAAAAATTATTACAACGATACGGACATTGGTTACTTTTGATTTTAGTTGGTAAAAATATTCACCTACGAACATATAGTGGGAAAACTTAAATTTTCGTGGTTTATCGACATATTTAATTTCGTCGATATTTATAATATGGGAAAATAGTCAGTAAAGTGAGAAAATCGATGTACAGCAGCTGTCGACGACGCGTTAGAAGTCATCGGCCCACCTGGTTCCGGTGCAAAATCGCCATTCTAGTACCTTCTGGTCATGACGTCCAGCGGTTTTAAGAATTATGTCCTCCGCAGCGCTTATTGCGACTTCTGCTTCCTAATTTAGTGAATTACGTCGGTGACTTCAGATCCTCTACGGATATCCTCAATTGGGATTTGAACACGTAGGGAAACCCCGAGCATAGCCCTATTATAACACAAAAACCAAAATTAATCTTATTTGGTCTTGCCACTTATAAAAATAAGATTATATAATGATTCTAGAACTGTCCTTTATATAATTTTTATTTTTTATTTATCTTTATTAAAAGGCACTTGTCCCAGCTTACAGTTTAGTAACATAAAATACAAAACAAAAACAGAACACATACAGAAAAAAACAAAACTTAAATTAAAATTAATAATAATAATAAATAAATTTTAAATTAGAACTACAATCAAAATTAAAAGGCAATATGTAATAGGCACTCTTAGACGTAAATCGTTATATAGGTCAAGAATATTTTTAGGACAAATATATATAAATTTATCTCAATCAATCAGTGGTAGATTCATTACAAAATGAGCTATTATAAGAATATTTGTATTTCAATGTGGTTTTGACTGCTTCCAAGTTTTATCTTTGATGTTACAACGGGAACTAATTAATTGCATAATTTCTTAGATATAATAGGAACCATAAAGACAGATAGGGTCATCTAAGTGCATTAAAATGGTAAGCATTGCATAAGTAGAACACGACTGACATAACGAAGGCTTCGCAACATAGCGGCCTTGGCCGAATCGCGCAGGGCGACTGGGTCCGTTCGCATGTTGTAAACATTGCATAGTGCAGTAGTGACGCGCCGACTAACAGCTAGTGTCGGTGGTAGAGAATTATTGTGTTTTAAATTAATATTTTAACTAATTGTTCACTTAGGTTAACGATACCCTCGAAAGAGTCATTAGTGAATAAAGTAAGGGAACTTTATATTGGTATGGTAAAAAAATCTTTTTAAAATCTAATACAATATATCACTTAGTGAAGTTTTCAGGATATCCTTGCTGAAAGATATCCGGATTTGAATATAAAGAAGTCAAAGTGGGTAAGAAAATAATGCAAAGGTTGAATGCTACTCTTATTGGATTTTTTTAAAGTACTGAATTATATATAAATTCTAATATAATATATATATATATATATATATATATATATATATATATATATATATATATATAATTATATATATTGTTAGGGTAAATATTTTAATACGAAGATATTTCTATGCATCAAAAGGGAGTGGTTTTGTATATGTATTTGCCTGGTAACTCAGGAGCGACATTTTATAATCTTTTAGAATCCTTTGATATTTATTATATGATTTTTTATCGATAATTACGATATACGATAGTTTATCACTTATACTAACCACAAAGGTATTTTTAATGTTAGAACACGAAGAAACTTAACTAAATAAGTAACTGTTACAAACACCCCGTGAAATGTAAATCTGAATATTGGAAATACTTCATTTACTGCAGACTTTTGTCTTAAATAAATGTTCACATATCAAATTTAAATACGAACATGACTATAAGGCCATTAGAGAACATTTACATTGCCTTTCCATTCATGACCTTAAGGTGTAAATAGCTATTACACACTCGTAAATTTGTAATAAATACATTGTATGGAATTTCGACAGAATTTACTATAATTGTTATTACCTCGGAGAGCGAATGATAATGTCACTGTATAAAATTTAAATCATTTCGTAGGGATAAATGTGTTCGCGTGTTCCTGATTTCGATTTTCAATCACGACTCCGAAGCAATTTTGAATGCAAATATGTAAAGAAAGTTGAATTCTTATATAGTATATCCATAAAATGTTTTCAAAAATTAGTAGTAATATATTATAAGAAATATGTAATTGAAAATTTGAAAAGCACTGCCGATTATAACTACAACAACTGTATAAAGTTTCGTTACATACGGAAGAATATAGTTTTGTAAAAAATATTTTATTATATTTATCGAAACCCTAAGGCTTACCTCTAGGCCGTGTAGCTTACTCTAACTTACTCGACGGGCTAATAAACTGCGCAATATAACAGCGCGTGCTTTTCCCTATTGGTTAAATGTTAGTGAAGTTTTCGTCACGACTGAAAAATATTATAAGAAAGGTAAGTAGCAGCCCATTAACGTCCCACTGCTGGGCACAGGGCTCCTCACTCAGGTTTTTAGTGCATAGACCCACTACGCTGCTCCACTTCGGATTGGGAGGCATTGTACACAAGTGCACTCTCTACGAGTATTCCTTAACTGTCATAGTCCGATGTGACAGAAATTCGACACGACCGGAGAGAGATCAGGCGCAGGACCGACGGCTTAACGTGCTCTCCGAGGGAAGGGATCACACCGCCAACTTCCCAACTTCGGGCAAATATTAAGAAAGCTTAATAGAAAACTCAATATCTATTTCGAATTGGCCCCACCAGGGACTCGAACCCAGGACCTCATGTCTGTAGTCGAACGTGCTAACCACTAGACCAATGAGGCAGCCGAAAAATTATTTTTGGATTAGATTTCTTGTAAACATTCTTAAAAAATAATGATTACTACATAATTTATTGTAGATGGTACTCATTCGATTCAATCTGTCAAAATTTTATAAAATACTTATCTAATAATAAATTTTAAGAAAATCTTTTACATAACACGATTATAAAATTAACATTAGTAGCCTCAATTGATTGCCATACTATTAGTTAATTATCTAATTATATATCTTACTATCATATAATTAGGACTCCTTATGTTTTGTTTTATAACTGTTATTGTACAGTATGCTATTACACCACGTGTAATGTATGCAAAAATTGTGATAAACCATGCGCGATTGAAAATGTAAAATCACGAGGGTTCTTTTGCGCCTTCTCCTGAATCAATCCTCTTATAATAAACGCATTTGCGAATTTGCTGTCATCATAATACGGACTATCGTATGATTACACAAAATAGACCCTTCATATCACTTACATTTTTTGAAACGAAAACTACAGACATGAGGTCCTGGGTTCGAGACTCGGTACGGGCCAATTCTCTCTCCGGTCGTGTTTGGTTTCCGTCACATCGGACTGTGAGAGTGAAGGAATAGAGAGTGCACTTGTGTACTATGCCTGCGAATCCGCAGTGGAGCAGCGTGGTGGATCTATGCTATAAAAACGACGTTAATGGGTTGCTACTTACCTTTTTTGTTATTCGATATAATGACAAATTATTCGTAGTATATATTTTACTAACTGAACCCGCGACTTCGTCTGCGTGGAATATTTTTTGGTAGCATTTTCACTAATATAGGCAAACTGTTATACAAATAATATGCATACCCGCACTGCTCTTTGAGGATGGAATTTAAGTTGTAATGTACAACTTGGTCAAAAAAAAGTCTGACCAAGTTTGTCATACCATAAAAGATTTAGTTTGTAAAGGTAAAGTTTGAATTTATTTTTAATGGGAATTTTTTTTTAATTAACACCCCCACAAACCTCTTTGCGGGTGAAATTTCACAAAATCCGTTCATAGCTGACCTCTACGCGGCAAAAGGAATATTCCTACCAAATTTCAAGTCTTATGGTTCCAGAGATATCGTGACTTACAGAGAGATTAGTAACCTACAAAACCTCTTTTCTAACAGCGGGAAGGCCTGGTCCCAGCAGTATAACTTTAATAAGCGGCTACTTAAAGTATTTTTTAGCTTAGAAACTATATTTGTATTTGTTTGTAAAAGTAAAAGATATATGCTTTTTGCGTAATATATATAAATAATTTATTTGTTGTATTTTAGCATTTAATAGCATCTAGGATATATATGCGGCCAATTCAAAAGATGGGAAGACATTATGAGTGTAAAGTGTTGGCTGTATTTGTAACGGTTGCACTTGTCGCACATCTAGTCGCTGCACAACCAGTTAGTATCTTAACTTACATAACCGTTACATATTATGTGAAAAACTTCTAATAATTACATACACCTGACATCCGTATGCACCAATGGTGTAATGTGCAATATATTTACAATACTATTCACCCGGGTTTTCATACGCATTGAATCTTTAGTTAACAACATTTCGAAAACCACGCGTCAACATGTTTTGTTAATATTATCGCAATCGGATAGGAAGGACAAACAAAATTCATTTTTAATTATAGCGTAATCTTGTGATAATTATAATTTTAAATTTGTTTGTAGCCACTAGCGGATGAATCCATTGGGAAAGATAAAACGATAAGACAAACTCTAATAAGAGCAGGGAAAAATGTGGCGACAAAACCTAAATGGGGCTTTTTTGGTACAGTATTCAATCTCATACTTGAGGTAAGCAGAGTAAATATTTTTATTTTACTATAAATTGATAGTTCATAATATAATGATATTAAAATTCCAGCAAATTAATGACACGAAAAGTGCATACAATCAGGTTTCGGACTTAGTGAATAATCAGTTTGCCGATGAAAATGTAAGTAGTCATATGTTCATTTTAATTACAACAATGTAATAAAATCATGAAAATGCCTCTAAATTTCTTGGTCAAATAAATACAAATATATATCGGCTGCGATTCTTTGCAGCCGCTTTATCATTTCACCAGATTCCTTCGAATAATAAAAAAATATTGTACAAAACAATTCTGTCAATTATATTTAATTTTCAACACGATATTTGAGGGTTTTAGGATAATGGGCTTTAGTCAATTTTAAAACTTTAAAATCTTACTGCGGTTAATTGATCTCTATTTTATTGTCTAAGCAGGCTGTTACCAAAATGCCAGATATGTCAAATAATGGAACAACTGAGACACCCAAGATTACAAGAACAGAGTTCCTTAAAATTTTGGATCGTAACCTGAAAGGATTAGCGCGTCTCCGTAATCTAGAATGGCGTGAAGCTAGAAAGGTATAGACATCATTTTGAGTCACCCTGCTCCTATAAAAAACTTTAAATATAGATAATTTGAGATAAAATAGGTAAGACTATATTTATATTTACCATGAATAAGATGTGAGTAAACTCTTTTTTTTCTGTATGATTTTTTCTGTATGTTTTATGTATTTGTTATGTTTTTTATGTTACTAAACTGTAAACTGGTACAAGTGCCTTATAATAAAGATAAATAAATAAAAAATAAATAAAAATCTTTGATTCAACAATTTTAGACAATTATTAACAAGAAAATTAGTAAACCTTGCTGCCCTCCATAATAACTCGAAAAATCAATATAAATGTAAAAAAGTTTAGAATCAGCTTTCAAGATGTGTTATCAAGACCTACAACTTTACAAACAAATTAAAATTAAAGGATTTTTTTTATACATATATCAAAATGGAAACGTTCTATTAATTTCATAAACAAAAACTAATAAAAAACGTTCACCAAAATAGATTCAGCATTTAACTAAGCTAATATCAAGCTCTTCAGTATCGCTTACCTCATTAATGTCAAATTTCGCCGATATTCAAAGAATAGCCGAACAAACAAACAGACATTTCATTTCTTATATAATTCAAATAATATGCATTACTTAAAGCATAGTCATAGTTCATATTTGTATAGATTTATTCCACTTTATTCTAGGATTCTTGGTCAAACCTGCAAGGATATTGGAACGAAGTTTTTCAAGGCAAGAAACCAAGAACCACAAGATAACTACAATTTTAATTATCTGTATAGTAGTACCTTAATATTGCCTGCTGAAGTAATATCTCACAAAAGAATGTGCCAGATAGAATATAAATTTGTGAAAATGTGAGATTTCATTAAGTCAAACCAAATATAATTAATTATGGTATTTGAAGTACTTAATTATAATTAAACATATTTATTGTACTGAACTCAAAATTGATGTCTTCTTAAAATTAATTCTATTTTTTGTAGTTAATAAATATTACAAAAAAAATGTTGTGTGTATGTTGCTTCTTCTTTTACTTTAAAATTGCTACGTTCATATTGCAGTGCAGCAAAATATACTCTATTCCAAAAAATATATGTAGAGAGTATATCCTAATGATAATTTTTTCTTTAAATAGTGAACTATGGTTACCTGTGTATCACGAACAGAAAGCTTAAAGATAGAAACTTCGTGTTAAAGATTGATTACCAAAAGTGACTTACAGGACATTGTGTTCTGCCTTAAATGGTTTAAAACATACACATCGGCATATTTAGCGGAACAAAAAAAAATTAAAGGTTTCATTTCAGTATCTTAAGCTTATATGATACTGATATTAAATATTTTTTTTATGTTCCGGTAAATATACCGGTGTGTATATATCGATATCTTTTCATCGATCATCAATAATTACGTAAGTTAGGTTTTAAAACCAAAACTTAACGTATTTGTACTTTTTTGTAATTAATTAACATCACTTTAGGAATAATATATGCTTTATTAAAATTGACGACTTCCAGCCCCCCCCCCAACAAGCCGGCTTCCGAAAAGGCTTTAGTACCATAGACCACACCTTTACGCTGCGGCAAGTTATACAGAAGACCGAGGAGTATGAGAAAGCCTTCGATTGGGTGGAAACATGGGTCGTGTTGAGATCTTTGCAGAGATGCCAAATCGACCAGCGTTATATAGACGTGTTGAAGAGCTTATGCGAAAACGCCACTGTGTCAGTTCTTATACAGGACCAAATAATAATAATAATACATTGTTATTTAAGGCAACATTTCGCCCAAGTTGTTAGTACCTATACAAATAACTTATAACTATGTTAGTGACAAATAGAATATAATACAGAAAAGAAATGAAATTGAACTAAATTAAATACAATTAAATTAACTTAAACTAAATCAAATCAAATGAAAGTAAAATCAACATCACAATAACGTCAATCAATTAAAATTACAAATGTGAAAATACTATAAATATAAAGACGTCTTATATACTAGCTAAAGGTTGCCCTAGGCATCATTTTAGGGCTAGACATCCCCCCACAAATCGTTTTAAGTATACTGTTATGCGATGCCCTCATTCTCTCCCAAAAAGAGGCAACGCGTGCCCTGATAACAGCATAGAAATCGGGCACTCCCGATTCAGCAAACATGCCAGACGTGCTGCAATATCTGGGCAAATCCTTCAAGATGCGAAAAGCGTCGTTATACTGCACGTAATGCCGTATAGGATTTTATGAAAAAAATTGGCTTAAGTTGACAGATATAAAAGCACTGGCAATACGCAGTGAATAATGTCTTCTTGACGGCTTTGCTACATTTACCGAATCTTCTCGTTAGCATATTACACCGGACCGATAGTGCTCTCCTTTCCTTTTCAATATCACAATCATCCTGTAAGATTTCAGTAAGAATATGGCCTTTGTACTTTAATTTGGTTACAATCCGAACTGCTGTGTCATTTAAAATTACCTCTGGTACCCTCTCCGGTCCATTGCCTGCCCGAAATACCATCATTTCTGATTTATTTACATTATATTTCAGTCCATGAGTAATAGTATAACTCTCACAGACTGAAATTAGTTTTCTCGGCCCTTTGATGGAGAGGCTGAGTACTACCATGTCATCAGCATAGCTTAAACTATTAAAGCACGTTTTGCCAAAATGACATCCGACTTTTGTAGTTCTCAGCTACTCGATGAAATCATTGACATAGATATTAAAGATATCTGGAGAGGTAATACCTCCCTGACGTACGCCGCATTCTAATTTATAAGAAATAGACGTCGCGTTGCCCCATTTCACATTATTTATTTGAATACCATACCAGTATCTTAACAAATCTACCAACTCATTGGGGACCTGAGATCGATAAAATTTCGACCAAAGAATTTTATAATTCACGAGTTCGAATGCTTTACTCATGTCTAGAAAACACGCATACAGTGATGTTTAACGAATTTTGTAATATTGAACCACGTGTTTGAAAACAATGATAGCAGAACCGTTGAGAGTCCAGTAAGGAAACCAAACTATGCGTTATGAATAGACACGATCGTCAGCAGTTCGGGTTGCATCAAACGTTCAAAAATTTTACCTGTCATGGTACTTAAAGAAATTGGACGGTAGTTGTCCGCAGAGCCCAAATCACCCGTCTTAATTTAAATATTGGAAAAACGACCGTCTTCATCACATCAAGTGGGAGATAAGAATAACTTATACATAAATTGTACAAACTACATAACTTACCATGTAATATCTAACCTCCGTACAGTACGTGTTCAAGACTAAGCTCATCATGGCCCAGTGTTTCACCTCTTTTCATCTCATTGACAATTTTCGTAACCTGGAAAGGGATAATTTGAATTAACGGACGTTTTAAGGTACCAGAAAGACAGTTATTTTTACCTGATAAGGTAAATTCTTCTTGTTCCGGCGATACTCTGAATCTATTACTAAACTTATAGGCTATCTAATTATGATCTTGCAACCCATTGATTGATATGGGCAGTTGTGACTTAAAATTAACTACTTTCGTTTCTTTCCAAAATTTGGGAAAATTTCTCTGTTTTCGGTAGAAGGCTAATATGTCCATTCTTATCATATCTTCGTTTTTTTTGACACCAGCATAAGCTATTTTTGAAATTCTTTAGAGCTAATGTCATTTCATTGTATAGATAACTTGAAGAGAGCTTAAGCTCAGGATCTATCCAACTGCAGCTTGGAGTGCAACAGAGAGACGTAATCTCCCCGAAGCTCTTCATCGCGGCGTTGACGTGGTCATTATAGCAGAGACTCTCGAAGATCTCAATCGAGCATTGTGCTCGATGACCGTCGGTTGAAGTGACTGAGTGAAAATTAGTTGTCTATGCATTTGCTTTCAAAACTTACATTTTAATCTAACAAATATTTAATATTATTATATTTCTTTTAAAACGAACCATATACAGTCTATTTTCTTTTTTGCATATTGATAGAGTGCAAAAATTATTTTATTATCATCCATCGTAGTAGTATTCCAGTGTAAGATTCCGGTTTTCCCGTATGTCTTTCTCCGACATATTACGCTGACAATCTCCCTATCTCCTTTACATGGCTGATCTAAGCTAAATCTATGGTATTTAATATCTCAACTTTTGTTTTTTGTCTATACTCAAGCAGTTAACGATTCACTGTAATTTTATCCATAGATAATATATTTCCTGGTTAATGTTATCTGTCTAGTTTTATGGTTTGTGTTAAATTTCCACTTGGCGTAAAGATTTTTGTCTTTTGCCACCTTTATTTATGTTAAATTTGCGAAACAGTGATTTTTATTGGTTATCTCGCTGATATTCCATCAAACTGTGAAAATAATATAGTAAGTATTAATAAAATATCTATATTGACTTATATTTCTCTTCTAAGTATAGACGTGGCGAGTGGCGTCCTTATCTTTAGACAGCCATATTGGATTTGGCGCCGGCTTTAATTTCGTCTTAAGGGTTTGTTAAGCCGTTACAAATGGTTAGATTGGGAATTCATTAATGTTATATTCATGGTAATTATTATCCAACGTAATTTTTTTGTTTTGCGTTTTTCATCTCAGCAATTTGGATTGCTTGATTAGTCGTAGTGCGTACTCTTAACCTATAAATTTATATTGATTAACCATTGTTTGTGTTGAATTAGATGTCATCTCGCGGCCGAGGCTACGGTGGGCGAGGCAGCTACAGCGGGCGTGGTAGTAATTATAGGGGCTCGTACAGGGGTAGCAGCCGTGGCGGCTATGAAAGCGGCCGCGGGGGCAGGGGCGGCGGCTACTCATCCTTTAATAATGATTCTCGATACAACAGTAGCAGTACTAATAGATACTCTTCCAGCAGAGACAGAATAGATGACTCTTACAAAAAGCCATATAGAATGGTAATATTCTTTAATTAGTTTATACATATTGCTTTGGTATTTTAGTATTAAATTTAAATTCTCAGGTGTATTGGTTAGATTTCGAGTTGTACGCTTATACAGTACAGAGCTTTAATTATATCCTCTCTTGGAAATAATATCAGAACATGGGATTTTTTACTATAAATTGGTACAAAAATTGAACACACTGAAATAATTGTGTCATTAAGAAAAGATTGATTCCACTTCTCTTAAAACATTGGAGACTATCTGAGTTTAGAAACAATTGTATAAAAAAAGCAATACAAATGTAAATGTATCATATGATAAACAGATATAATTGGAATTCACAAATACATAAGAATACACACAATTTGAATACACTAAATAAATACATATTTGAGGTTGATGTGCTAAAGTATTAGATCCAAATGATTTTATTTAACTCCTCTAATATAAATAACTGGAAAGTAGGTGCATACTTACCCACTTTCTTGATCTATTGATCTTTCAGGAATCTGCTAGTTATTCAAATCGTGACTATGGTAGATCAGGATCCCCAGAACGCAAAAGGATGAGAATGGAGGTTAGTTGATATTTAAAAGGCAAATAGAAAATTTTAAAATCTTACTAGATCCAAATGAATATTTTTTAAGTCAATAACCCTGGAGTTTACAAAAATCATGGAATACTATTTTACAGTTTCTTGTGATTTTTTATTAGAGAAAACAGGGAGTGGCTTTTGATGTAAGAAGTATTGCATGATTGAGACTGATAAAAAAGTAATGATTCCATCAAACTAAATACATTTAATACAAAATGCTGACTGTATAAGTTGAATATGAAAATAGAATTTTGATCCTTCTGTCGTTTATGAAAAGTTGAAGGACCAAGGGTTCCAAGAGTGCCTTAAGTGTACATCCTATAAATGCATAAATGTTGATTTATAACTTTTTCACATTGGAGAAAGTATGTTAAATCAAAATATATTTGTGTCTGATATAAGCAAGCAAAGAAGGTATACACATTTATTAGATGCCAAAATATCATAATATTTATGCATTATGTTGAAGATATCCTCCAACTTAAAAATCCAATGGATATACTAACAATTGTTATGTTCCAAATTTCAAATCTTCATCATGAATCAAATTGATAATATTAATATGTTGAATCTTTTGGAGGGATGTAAAAAGTTAAACTGTAAATATTCAGATTAATGACTTATTTCGCATAAATTTCAAGACAATGTACCTATGCGGTTAATAAGTGAAAATATGAGGATGCATCATTTGCTTGGTAAAAATTGACTGTTTCTTTTTTAAAATACATCTTATGATGTTGAAAAAGATCCCAAAAAAGAGTTGTGTACAGGGCTCGTCGAGTGATAGACGTAGTCACGATGGCGGAAGTCACTATGGTGGCTCTTATAGCAGTAGACAAGAGAGCTACGGTGGCGAGAGGAGGTCCTTTGCAAGCGAAGACAGAAGGCGGTCGCCGGCTCGCGATAGTTACCGCAAGCCAAGTGGTATGGGACCGCCTCGAGATCCACCGCGTCTATCGACAAGGCCCCGTGCTCCGCGGCGCTCATTCCGCGGCCGCACTATGCGCTCTCGCGCCTCCTATCGCGGGGCGCCGCGCTCACGCGGCACATTTTCTTCAAGGCGATTCGGAGAACGATCGCTAGGGTACACCCGAGCATTCAGATCTGTAAAAGGGAGAAGGTAATAGAATCAAATGTAATGGTTAAATTTAATTTATACCTCAGAAATTATCAGCAGGTTCAAGGATGCAGAAATGGAAGAATTATCAGATCTCAAACTCAGTATAGTTGAAAATTGAAACATTGCAATTTACAACACAACAATTGATAGAGAAAATGTTAGATACACTAGAGATGTTAAGTTATTCAGCAACCTCTTATAAGAAGGACAAATTAAAGATGTCACAGCTTGCTAGTAAAAATGTTTGTATAGAAGCTTAAATGCAAACATTATATTTAACAAGATAAATACATGAGAGTCAAAGATACGCTCAATATACTATATATATTTGACATTTATGGTTATACAATAAATTCCTCTACTACTTTAGCTATAATGTTTCACTGTTAGATCTATAGTGATCCAAATGATATTTATATTTGTGAGAAAGTTTGTACTTAAAAATACTTACTGTAAAAATACTTATAAATAGCTGAGCCCAATGTGTAATTCTATGATTTCATGACAATTTTTTTTTTTAGAAGTCCTTATGATTGTTTTAATTCTTATACCTCATTCTAAGTGTAGTCAACTTGATATCTTCAACAAAATTAAAATACTCTTGCATTAATACAATTTCATAATAACCTAAGCAACCTTGGCTAATATTCTGATTCTTTGATAGCTCAGTAAAGTCAAAAGAAGAAGAAGCATCTTCCACAGAAGAGGATTGGGAAGCAGATGAGAAGGAAGAAGTTGTAGAAGATAAAAAAGAAATAAAGATCAAGTCCCCAAAGGTTTGACTGCATTTATTGTTTATAATATAAAAAAAAATTGACTAGTTTACTTACCTAATTTGTTTTAAAAGTATGATATACATAAAATTATAGGAATAAATTAAAGGTTATATTAATTGCAATTATACAGTTGACTCAATATACACCTTTACAGTGGCTTCTAGATGTTTTGTTTGTTAGTTGCTTTGTTTTTAATGGATATGTGCCTAATTTTACCACCATTACTTAGAATTAAGCAACCTGTTAGCTATAGAAGCAATCTCCTTAACTGAGCTCTAAATTTACTAAGGGATCACATACAGCCTAGAGGAGTTTAATTAAATTGGGCATTAGTTTAATCAATAGTACCTTTTTCAATATTGTCTGAGGGTAGTTATCACTTAGCTGGAGAATATTTTTTTTATAAAGCTTACCACTGGCAGGTGCAGTTACAGTTAAATCTAATTAATCACATAGACTAGCATAGAGAGCATAGAATGTTTCGAATCACCATCATAGCTTCCCGAATTTTGTATAACATATTAGTAGTGGAGTTGTAATTTGCCTTTATGAATTTGTAATTGAAACACGAAACTGCATATTCTATGGAATATGTAACCTTCCTACCATTAAAAAGAACCACAATTAGTGTCTATAGTACAAAAGCAACTGCCTGCCAATGGTATCTTGATAAATGAGAGGCTTTTACTATTTATCATTAAACCTTAATGCTAAATTCTTTATTTATCACAAGCCAGTATTGATGTTATAATTTATAGGCTGAAGCAGAAGTGTCTGATGGGGATGGCGGCGAAGGCGGAGAGGATACTGACAAGGAACCTGATGCCGCGTCTGATGCAGCACCCTCACAATCATACGTACATTTATCCTGTGTCCATTGCAAAGAAAAATGTCCCACATTTTCTGTAAGCATACAATACAAATTTTGATGACAATGTTTTTTGACAAAACTATAGTACAATATCTCAATATTTTTTTAAGTATTTAAATTTGTTAAGCGACATCTCTACAATGTCTTCTGGAAGTTTGTTATAGAAACAGATACACAAAAATTTATAACAATTTTATTTATCATAACAATCTGTAGGAATAGTTCAAGTAAGTTTACTGTCTTTATAGAGCTACGCAAAACATTTGCTGTCCGGGAAACATCGGGCTGCCATGAGCGGCGTAGCGCGGCGTCACAAAGCCCAGTTGCTGCGCATGCGTATCGCTCAGCGTGGCGCTCAACGTGAGCTGGAGGGTGCTGCGGGGGCAGAATTAGCAGCGCGCACCACCTTCTGCCTCGTGTGCCGCCTCAACCATCGCACCACTCGGCACGCGCACAATCTCACCGATACGCATCGCGCTATGAAGCGTTTCCTGATGCCGTTTTGCCGCATCTGCCGTATTACTTTCCGCTCGCCGATGATCTACGAGCATCACATTTGTTCCATTGAACATCTCAGGGTACACCTCCTTCGTGTTATTTCTGTAGTTAACAACCAATAAAATTTTTTAGAGAGGGCAAACCTGTGAGCTATGTTATTCCCTAGTGATAATGTTGATGCTATACATATAGATTTATGTGAAAACCTTAACCAAATGTCAACAAATGTAAATGTTTCAATGCATAATATTTTTAAAGTTAAATTTCAACACATGCAATCTTCCAATATTGTACACATGACAGTATAAGTGTAGTAAACACTTTTTAGACTCATGATATGCCATATGTACCACTAAATATTGTATAAGATCTTACCTTCTCCATATTGATTGATTTAATATTTTCCAATTTTTTTTATTTCATACTGGTTAGTATTACACCTGATGGTAAGTGATGATACAGTCTGATGAAAATGCGCTAATGTGGTTAGAGACAGTTTCCTTTTTTTGGTTTTTACACAGCATCATAACACAAGACAAATCCCTTTCCTTGGCAGTAGGTCTTTTCTGGTAGGATGGTAATAAGCCACTGCCTAAGCCTCCCACCAGTCAAGAGTCAGATAAATTAGAAAGTACAATTTCCTAAATTCGCCCTACTGAGGGTTGTAGCTCTGCAAGTACTCGCACCATTGTACCAGCTCGGCCGTCATGCCATTATTTAGGATTCGGTTGGAAAACCTGCCAAGGAAACTTGTATATCACGGAAGTAATGGGCTTTGTATACACTTCTAATCTTAGTTTGACCAGTATAATTTTCTTATGCAAATATTTGTTTTAGAAGAAAGCCCACCGAACTGCTCGTCGGGCAAGCCCCAAAGCTGAAGCAAGCGGTGATGAGGGTATGGATGTTGATCTAGACAACTTCATGACATTGGACTCTGTAGGTGATGTTGATGGTAAGTTGATAAACAAATAATAATTACTTATATATATTTTTTAATAATGCCTTGTTTACAATAATAATAATAATTTATTAACATTAACTATAATACAACTTTACAGCGAAATTTGACTTAAATATATTACAAGCACTGATTTGTTATTTGCTTCATGACATTTTCTATGAATGCTCTCGCATTATTTGGAATGACTATAACCTTTCCAAATAAAGCGAAATCATTATTTTTAACATTGATCACAATTGTATTAATTACGTTTGCCCTTTGCTTTCTGAGGGTCTCCACACTAAGATGCCTGTGATGTGGACACCATTGATATTAGCTACTGGTTTGTACTAGGACTAAGCTTAGTGTTAGGCACAAAAAACATAATAAAGCTTAAATTATTAAGAAAGTATGGGTAAGGTTAACTTAACTATGACTGACACTTTTAGAGTGTAAAATATTATAATTTATTACATAAATATACATACACATATGTAAACGTAATATATACATATATTAAATAAAATGCATATATACATAAATTATTATACAATGTTTGTTAGAGTTGTGTATACTTGGGATCTAAATTTACAAGAGATGGAACATGTGAAAGTGATATTGAAAGGAGAGTAAATGCAGGGAATGTGGTAAATGGTGCTCTGCACGCCTTTATGAATAGCCAGATGGTGTCTCAAAGGGCTAGACTGGCTGTGCATGCTGGAGTGTTGGTGCCAACACTTATGTATGGTAGTGAAAGTTGGGTATGGCAGAAGAATCACAAAAGTAAAATAAATGCGGTAGAGATGAGAGCGTTGAGAAGCATGAGTGGATTAAAACTGAGTGACAGAGTAAGAAATAGTGTGATAAGAGAACGTTGTGGTATAAAAGAAGACATAGTGACTAAAATTGAGAAAGGTATGCTTAGATGGTTTGGGCATGTAGAGAGAATGAACGAAAGGAGACTGACGAAAAGGATTTATGAGTCAAGAGTGACTTCGAAAGTTGGAAGGGGAAGACCAAGGCGAATGTTCCTGGACCAAATCTAAGACATTTTAAGCATCGGCCGGGTCAAGAGTACTCTAAACCGACGAAGTTGTATGAAAGGTTTAATTAGAATGAAAGAAGCGAAGGAGATATTCAAGGATTGTGGCATATGGAAGGATGTTGTCTCTGCCTACCCCTATGGGAATGAGGCGTGATGCTATGTATGTATGTTAGAGCCTGTTCAGTACCCTTATATGTTAGTGTTTTAAGCCATGTTGAAATGTGCTTAGCCCGACGATTCTTTAAGCTGCAGTACTTACATACGTAATTGTAGAGTTTGGACACGATGAAGGACGCAAAACGCCTAGCAAAAGATGATTGACTTTCGGTATTGACGATTTCAGCACACTTTTCTTAAATATGCCGACTCTATCACAATTATTTAAGATAAGTTTGTGTTGAAGTGAACAGAATGAACATTACAACAAGTATAAAATCAATTATGTTAAAATGTCGAGTGCCAGCTAGTTTCACAAAGCTTGGAGAGTAATTTTTAGTAATGATAATAATATTAAAAACCAGTAAAAATTTTACTAATTATGATATTCTGCTGTGAAAAATTAAAGCTGTCTGTAAGAAGGCAGTCTTAATTATTATTATGATAATCTGGGCAACGTTTCTATAATTTGGTAATTTGGTAAATCTCATCAAATGGTGTAATAGAAACCACTAAAAATCAAATTGCTTGTTTCACAAATATTCACATGCATTTAATCCATCAGAGGTTGAAGATGATGACTCTGGTGGTGAAAAGAAAGAGGAAGCAACACCTAAGAAACCAAAGGTTGAGATTAATATCGGAAGTGAGCATATTAAGAAGATGGAGGTAAATCCTTTTATTGCATTTCTGACTTACTATTGTGTACATTTTTATTATCACTAGATATTTAATTTTAAATAAAAGCTAATAAACAGTCCTTAAAGAACTATTTTTTCGTCGAAACTTCGTAATTTTGGAAAATCTTTACTTTAATTCTGCCTCAATATCAAATTAAATCGAATATTTCATTTTTATCATATAGATATGGTGGTGCGAGCTCTGCCGCATATACTTGCCGCGTGCGGACAGTGGCAGTGCTGAAGAAGCAGAGGCTCTCCGGCGCCACTGTCGGCTTCGCGCCCATCTTGGCCGTTATGTGCAGCACCGCGACACGCGCACTTTGCGTCGCCACGCCGAGCGCATCCATAGACAGCTTCATCAACAAAAAGGTTCTCATTTTTTTTGATGCATGAATTTACTTTTTAAATGGTACAAATAGAGATGTGTATATTAAAAGCTAAAGAGACCATACAAAAGTCATAATCAAGCAAAGTATCCACAAAATGAATTAAACACAGAAAATGTAAACACTAACAAGGCATTAAAAAAATGAAACTGAAACTTAAGTAAAATTATTTTCTTGTATATCACAAAATGAGTAGGTAGTATTTATTTTGAAAAATAATTTTAGAAGAGGAAAAAGAAGGGGATGGTGACGAAACTACTGAAAGCAAAGTTAAGACTGAAAAGGATGAGCCAACCAAGGAGAAGAAAAGCTTGGAAAACGGTGGTGAAGGCTCCAATGCTTGCGGTTTGTGATATTTTAATATTTGCATATTCTTTCATTACTTTCATGAAGATTAAAGGTGAAAAATATTAAAACTAATTACCCAAGCCCCATTTCAACTGAGTAAGTGTAGCGGTCCAGACGTAATGTTTAATAAAGAAATATTGTGTAGTGCCATCTACTGAAAACTCATATAAAATGTTTCTATGTACAGAAATTATGTTATGTGCTTGCACTTGCACTTGACTTAGAATATCTTTTGTTACATATTTATATCTACAATTAATATTCTTTGTGTAACATATACATAAGTATATTATTAAACCTACACTACCTAAGCCATTACATTTAATCAATATCTCTAATTCAAAAGTTGTCTAGTAGAAAATGCTGTGTAGTTACTTTTGTACATTTTTTATCTCTTTTACTTTGTTTTCTTGTGGTGTGCAGTTAACTGCTATCTATTGATTTATATCTACATAAAAAATTTCCCCACACAGGAAGTGAAGATAAATTGTGGGCAGATGTTGATAAAGATATTGGAGAATTGCTTCGTGAGGTTGACCCACAGGGTAATGAAGCCAGCGATGATGAAGAAGATCTTGGCAGGTTACACATTCTTTTTAATTTGCACATATAATTAAAATGCAACCTGTATTTTGAAATTAGACTAGAAACTATGCAGTTGTTCATATGTAATATGCTGTAGCCCTTTTGCTATTATTGTCGTATTATTCCATCTTAACCTACCTGGCCTAAAGCTTACTGTACTGTATGAGTAATAAAAGAGCTTTCTTCATTTTGCTGCATATATTTTGTAATATAAAAGTATTATAAAGAAACCTTTCCTTGTTTATTGTTAAAAGCAAAAATTGTTTTCTCACCATTTCTTAACACATTAGTCAAATGAAAATTGCTTTGGTTAAAGTAGAAATTTTAATAGGCTTTAAAATAATAAAATTTTATATTAAATTACTATAAATATCTAAGTTGGTCGGAGTGTAAAATGTGACTGCCAAATTAAGTTATCATTCATTGATGAATATACACATGATAGTTCATTTAAAGTTATATAAAGCATGGGCTGAAACCAGATTCTTTTTAAATTAATTTGAGTGCTGCATGTTTTGTGTGCAGCTGAAAAACACAAGTCCTTTGTAAAGTGTGAGTTGTAATGATGTTTTATAAATGTTTTAACCAAAATGTTATCCTTAAAAGGTCTGTAATTGGGCACATGATGGGAATGCACAACTAGGTTGTGAGTTATTTGCAAACTAATTCATGTACATACAAGAAAATCTTGAGTGTTATATAAATTATCATTTCAAATTTTTCTTTTCCCTAATTTTATGATTAGTTATAACTTTTGAATATGTGAACACTTTTCAATTTTTACATATTGTCTTAAGAGGTTTATTTTCAATTAAGTTTAACTTTACACTGTTGTAATTTTATTATTGGAACTTGATTAATATTATAAAACCCTTTTTCGTATTATAAAACACTAAGTTTTACAGTTCACACATATATTTAAACATGTTCAGATTATACACATTTTAATGAATTTTGATTATAACTTAATAATGAGGGCAAACTTTTATTTCAGATATGACAAATTTCGTAAAAGCGACAAAAAGTCAAAGACAGGTGACGGTGAAGAGGGAAGTTCAAAAGGGGCTGATGCCGTTAATGAGAAAGCAAATATAGAAACCAGTTCATCTGCCTAAGATTATCATTTTTGTGACCAATACAAGTAGTGTAGTAGTTATAATTAAGATTTATTATGATAATTGTTATATGACCTATGATATAAGATGTGCTTAAATAAATATTGTCCTTAGCATTTCTTTTATTTCTTCAAACTATTCCTGTAAGATTTGCTGCATATGATCCCCTGAGTAAGATATAATGACAATACATATATGTCGGAGAATAAGAGAGAAGGGAACGAGCATAAAGCATAGGGACGGAGGGTTCTCCGCCGACATCGTCATTAATAGTATCCATAATTCTATTTCGATAGTGTGGGCATTGGTGTTATCAAACACTATTATTAATTAACTCAGATTATAATGTTCCCGATATCAATTTACACAAACTAATGAATAATAATAGCTAGGAACGCATCAGTTTAAATAGTCTACCACTTTGGCGTCCCGTCACCCGAGAAACACGCTCCGGATTTTAAAGATGTCGAAAATTAATACAAATAATTGAAATGACGAATTTTAAACAAAAATGCCACGTATTTTTAGTCAATATTAAAAATGATTTAAATTTTGTTTTTAATTTTACAATTTAGAAAAGAAAAGATAATTTTAACGTTTCCAATGCTCTATTTACAAAAACTTATGTTAAAGCAAAGCCATAACTCGTCTCGATACAACCATTTATTAATTATTTATCAGAGTTTCTTTAGTTAGAAAAAGTTTTACAACCATCCAATCTTCCATACCAAGTCGTAATTCAAACATAAAATCACTCCTCTGATTCCAGCCTTACTTGCCAGTATCAATGTGCCAACCATTGAACTAAGCATACATCCTCTTTGGCGCTCTGCATACCGTCTGCCCACTTCCCTCTCAATATAATAAATAACTATCGCTCTCTGCTGCTAAAGCCGGAGCTAAGGGCGCGTAACACGTAACTAAATTACTACTAGCATCTAAACAATGTAGGATAAAGTAAATAAAAACTAAAATCGTATAGTTACATACATAGCATCACGTTTCATTCCCATAGGGGTAGGCAGAGACCACGTCCTTCCATTTGCTACGATTCTTGCATATCTCCTTCGCTTCTTCCTTTCTCATTAAACCTTTTATACAAGTTCATCGGTTTAGAGTACTCTTGACCTGGCTCTTATTTAAATTGTCCTGGATTTGGTCCAGAAACGTTCGCCTTGGTCTCTCCTTCCTACTTTCCCATTCACTCTTGACTCATAAATTCTTTTTGTCAGTCTACTATCACTCATTCTCTCTAAGTGCCAAACCATCTTAAGCATACTTTTCCAATTTTAATACTTCATCTTCTTTTATACCACAACATTCTCTTATCACACTATTTCTTACTTTGTCACTCAGTTTCAACCCACTCATACAATCATATCTAGCGCATTTATTTTACTTTTATGATTCTTCTGCCATACCCAACTTTCACCTCCATACATAAGTGTTGGTACCAATACTCCTGCATGCACAGCCAGTTTGGCCCTTTAAGACACCATCTGGCTATTCATAAAGGCGTGCAGAGCACTATCTACCATATTCCCTACATTCGCTTTTCTTTCAATATCGCTTTCACATGTTACCTTTCTGTTTACTTTAAACAACAAAGAAGTATCGTCAGCAAATAGGACTATATCACATTTGTCTTTCATATGGTATGCTTAATCAAATGATTTATATATTAAGAACAAAAAAGGGCCAAGTATTGATACTTGTGGGACACCATTTTTACAGGTGATCTTAACGACTCAACACCGTTTTTAAGATCCTATGTATACAAATTATTTCATCTCTTCCATTTGTACCCAATCTATCAAAATATTGTCATTCATCATAAATTCATCTCTTTCAAAAAGTATAACTCTCGTTTTGTTTACATTCACTTTTATTCCTATATTTTTCAAAACTTCATTCATAATATTTACCATCTCCAGTAGCTCATTAGCAGATGACGCAAGTATTACTTGATCATCAGCGTAGAGTAAACATTTGATGAGTAATTCGTCCATTCTTAACCCATACATACTTGCTTTCAAATCTGTCAAACAGTTATCCATGAATAAGTTGAACAGCCATGGTAACGCGAAACATCCCTGTCGAACACCTCTTTCGACAGGAAACCACTCCGTGTACGCCCCGTTTATTCTGACATAAGCACTAGAACCCTCATAGATACTTCAATGCTTGAATCAGATTACCGCTCACCCAATACGTAAATAACATTGACTACAGCTCATTCCTCACCACTCGATCGCAGGTCAATTTTAAGTCTATAAAGGGTAATAAACTTTTTGGTGTTTAGCGAAACATGTTCCAGTTAGGCAGTGTAAAGAAAGGACCTGTTCTAAATCCTGCTTGCAAGTCCCATATTTTTCATCAGTTTCACTAATCACCATTCATTCAATACAAAGGTATTGAATTTTCCGACAATTAGCCGACGTTACTAAGAAGTTTGATACCGCGCTAATTTTTGCACTCCTGCTGTGTGACCATTTTCCTTTAAATAGAGTGACAATTACGGCCTCGCTCTAATCATTTGGGACTTGACCTTTTCTCAGCATGCATTGAGAAGGCAGCACAGCTGATCTGCCACAATACCGCGGCCAACCTTCAGCATCTCGACTGATACTCTATCACACCCAGCAGCCTTACCTGATTTAATACCTTTTATAATCTCATCCATACTAATATCGCTATCAATAATCTTCTATTCGTTGCAATCCAGAGGTTATTTTTGCCTCTGCTTCATTTCTTTCAAACAAACTTTCAAGATGGTCCTTCCATCTCTTCAATATTTTACTATACTCCCATCTAAAGTTCTGATTTTACTAAGCTCCGAGGTAGTAGATTTCCCTCATGCAATTCGTAATGATTTCCAGAAAAACTTACTGAAAATCATCCGAAAGTCTCCTATCAAACATATCTCTGCATTCTTCTTTTTTTTACAGCTTCTGTAACCTTTTTGTATTTGAATAATATCATATAGTTATATTGAATATTTTAAATGTCTATAATAATATTTACTTATACAGCAAAATATATTATATTATAATACAAGAAATAAAAACAAACTTGTAATCCCAACCTTTTAGGATCGGGTTGATTGTTACCACATAATTTTTAGACATATGGTCAAAATCATACTTTTACAAAAGGCATATAATAATGTTGAAGATTATTTAAGTGATAAAAATGTTTGGACTCTATTCCAGTTGCACATAGAAGCAAGATAACAGCATTGTCACATACAAAACTATCTTTAATTCAATGTGGTAAGTTCAAATGGGATTTTATTTGTTACTTGTTATAATAAAAATGCTATGAAAAGTGTAACTTACATACATACATATATAGCATCACGCCACATTCCCATAGGGGTAGGCAGATACAGAGAGAAAGAGGAAAGGATGTGACACCACGAAACATAGCCCTTACACAGCTTACTGGTTTTGTGTAGGCAGTAATAAAAGAGGCTGTCAGGGAGTTGGTATCATACTTTCCGAAAGAATGGATGATTGTGTGAAAGAAGTGAAATACGTGAGTTCTAGACTCATCTGGATCAGGCTAAATGTTGGACTTACTCGGATCTTTATCTTGGGTGCTTATGCTCCGACGGACCTGGGTACGAGAAAGTCCAATAAAGCCCAAAATGAAATAGATGAGTTTTGGGAAAGTCTGAGTGATACGTTGAATGAATGTGGACCAAATGAGCGAATAATTATGTTAGGAGATTTTAATGGATGGGTAGGTGTGAAACGTGATGGATATGAACGGAGTCTTGGTATGTTTGGTGACAAACGGGTGAATGAAAATGGACGAAGTTTGCTTGGGATAAGTGTGGAACATAGTCTTTTTGTGGCAAACACTATGTTTAAGCACAAGGGGATTCATGTGTATACAAGGGAAGAAGGGAATGCTAGAAGTATGATTGATTTTGTAATTGTGGACGAAAAACTGAAGAAGAAAGTTCTAGATGCTCGAGTATACCGCGGGGTCGACATCGACACTGACCACTACCTGGTCGTTGCCCGAATCGGTGGTCTTTTTAATCGGTGGCGCCATAGAAAGAAGGAAACCTCGAGCATTCTTGAACGAATAAAAGTGGAGAGATTGCAAGAAGAGGATGTTAGAGAAGAATATCTGAAAAATTTGAGTGGGCGATTCAAGAGTGAAGACGAAGGAAATGAGATTGAAAGTTTATGGAATAAATTTAAAGATGGAGTGGTTGGTGCTGCTATTGATGTATGTGGCGTGTCTAAAAGGAGGAAAGGTAAGAAAGAGAAGAATTTGTGGATGGACAAAAATGTTCAAGCAGCTGTGTGTGAAAAGAAGAAAGCTTGGTCCGATTGGTTGGCTACAAAAGCGAACCAACGAATGCAAAAGGCAACGAATGATGACGTAAAAAAGGCAAGAATGGAATACAAAAGGGTGAAAGTAATCGTGAAAGAAGCTGTAAGAAAGAAAAAAGAAGAATACAGTGATATGTATGATAGGAGACTTTCTGATGATTTTCAGTCAAACAAAAAGTTTTTCTGGAAATCAATACAATTTGCCCGAGGGAGATCTACTTCCTCGGAGCTTTGTAAAATCAGAAGTTTAGATGGAAGTTTAATAAAAGGAGAAGAATGGATATTGAAGAGATGGAAGGATCATTTTGAAAGTTTGTTTGAAAGAAATGAAGCAGAGGTAAATATGGCCTCTGCGGATAGCAATGAATGTAAGACAAGTGATAGCGAGATTAGTATGGATGACATCATGAAAGCGATAAAAGGTATGAAATCAGGTAAGGCTGCTGGGTATGACAGAGTGTCAGTCGAGATGCTGAAGGCTGGCCGCGGGATTGTGGTAGCTCAGCTGTACTGCCTTTTCAATATATGCTGGGAGAAAGGTCAAGTCCCAAGAGATTGGAGCAAGGCCGTAATTGTCCCTCTATATAAAGGAAAAGGGTCACAGCAGGAGTGCAAAAATTACCGCGGTATCAGCCTTCTTAGTGTCGTCGGCAAATTGTATGCAAAGATATTAATTGAAAGGGTGATTAATGAAACTGATGGGAAAATATGGGACGTGCAAGCGGGATTTAGAAGAGGAATGGGATGTACGGATCAGGTCTTTTCTTTACGGTGCATAACTGAAAAATGTTTGGCTAAACACCAAAAAGTTTATTGCGCGTTCGTAGATTTAGAAAAGGCCTATGATCGAGTGGTGAGGAATGAGCTGTGGTCAACGTTATCTACGTATGGGGTGAGCGGTTGTCTGATCCAAGCATTGAAGTCTCTCTATGAGGGTTCTAGTGCCTGTGTCAGAATAAACGGAGCGTACACGGAGTGGTTTCCTGTCGAAAGAGGTGTTCGACAGGGATGTGTTGCGTCACCATGGCTGTTCAACCTTTTCATGGATAAATGTTTGACAGATTTAAAAGAAAGTATGTATGGGTTAAGAATGAATGAATTACTCATCAAATGTTTACTCTACGCTGATGATCAAGTAATACTTGCGTCATCCGCTAACGAGCTACAGGAGATGCTAAATATTATGAATGAAGCTTTGAAAGGGAAAGGAATGAAAGTGAATGTAAACAAAACGAAAGTTATGCTTTTTGAACGAGATGAATCTATGATGAATGGCAATATTTTGATAGATGGGGAACAAGTGGAAGAGGTGAAAGAATTTGTATACTTGGGATCTAAATTTACAAAAGATGGAACATGTGAAAGTGATATCGAAAGGAGAGTGAATGCAGGGAATATGGTAAATGGTGCTCTGCATGCTTTTATGAATAGCCAGATGGTGTCTCAAAGGGCTAGACTGGCAGTGCATGCTGGAGTGTTGGTGCCAACACTTATGTATGGTAGTGAAAGTTGGGTATGGCAGAAGAATCACAAAAGTAAAATAAATGCGGTAGAGATGAGAGCGTTGAGAAGCATGAGTGGATTAAAACTGAGTGACAGAGTAAGAAATAGTGTGATAAGAGAACGTTGTGGTATAAAAGAAGACGTAGTGACTAAAATTGAGAAAGGTATGCTTAGATGGTTTGGGCATGTAGAGAGAATGAATGAAAGGAGACTGACAAAAAGGATTTATGAGTCAAGAGTGAATGCGAAAGTTGGAAGGGGAAGACCAAGGCGAACGTTCCTGGACCAAATCCAGGACATTTTAAATAACGGCCAGGTCAAGAGTACTCTAAACCGACGAACTTGTATGAAAGGTTTAATGAGAATGAAAGAAGCGAAGGAGATATGCGAGGATCATGGCAAGTGGAAGGATGTTGTCTGCCTACCCCTATGGGAATGAGGCGTGATGCTATGTATGTATGTTTATGTACCACCAATAGTTACTACACTTTATGTCTTATAATAAAAAACTTACATTTAGAAATTAGTGAAGTGTGCAACTTTTTAAGGTAGCCACAACATGAGTTAAAATTAAATTAATCTAAAAATACAATAAAATATATAAAAATTTTGTTTAAAAAAAAATTAAAAATTGAAAAAATAAATGGTTATACGTTTTTATGCTTATAGTCAGAAATCGCATCCCTCAACAATTCCGAAACTCGATTTCGAAAGTGGCTATAAGAGTCTTTAAATAGGTCTCACTCGTTAGAAAGTTTATTGTATTGCCGTGTGATATGGGAGGGCGACTACCAAGATTTGTTTTTGCATGTGGTACAACAAATGTTCCCAATTTGACTCGAGCATTAAGGTCTTGGTATTCTAATATTAATTTGTCTTATATATGTGGGGCATCCAATGAATTACGCATTATTTTGTATAGAAAGCATTGGTCCAGTAATTTCCGCGAGAAGAGAGACTATCTAATTTGAAATATTTCATTGTAATTCATTAAAGTGTTATTAACATTACAAAAAAATGAAAGGTGTCTTAGGAGTCGTTTTTGTAGTCTTTCCAATCGTAAATTATGTGTATAATAATATGGCGACCATACCACACAGCAATATTCCACGATGCTTCGAACGTAAGCATTGAATAAAAATAATTTGGTTTTGCTGTTTCTTATTAAAAACCCTAACATTTTTGAAGCCTTAGCAATAACATTATGGATATGTGGCACGAAGGTAAGTTTACTGTCTAAAATTATGCCTAGATCTCTTATTTCATTTACTTTCTTTAAAATAACATCTTTTATTATATACGTAGTGTCGTGTTTATGAGTTAAATTTATAGTAAAAGATATATTAAAACATTTAGTAGGGTTTAAAATCATTATTCAATTTGTTAGTATGGCACCAGTCATCCAGAGCATTGATATCACTCTGTAGTAAGGTAGAATCTTCTGAATTCTCAATCCGTTTTACTAATTTTACATCATCTGCAAACATAAATATCATGGCCTGGAGAGCGGTTGCCTCCTTTTGCAAGACTGTCATCTCGCTTAAGGAGGCACGACAAAGGGAGAGGGTGAATGCCGCTGAGACACTCCGGCCCAGACGAAGGGGAGTAGGAAACAGGAGGCGGAGGTTCATGCAACTCCTCCCCCTGTAGAATATCTGTGAGCCGAATTCAACCGAGGGGTCAGAGAGGAATGCCTCAACGAGCCTCTGGCCCCCCACTCATGGTTGACGAAGGTCCCGCTGGGTTTTAGTGGGTATTGAGAGTTCTTCCCCCTCGCCGAGTCCCACACTCCCGACCTCACAGTCGGGGTGCGTAAATGCATTTCCCAGCGTCAAAAAAAAACATAAATATCATACTGTGCTTTATTGAGTCGCCTAAATCATTTATATATAAATTAAAGAGCCACGGTCCCAAATGAGATCCCTGCGGAACACCCGATTTGACAGAGTAAAAATCAGAATCATATCCTTTTAGTACTACATACTGTGAACGTTCGTATAAGTATGATGAAAACCAGCTTAACATTCTTTCAGTAAAACCGTAACGCGATAATCAATGTAGAAGATTGGTCTGACATACTTTATCGAAGGCTTTCGTAAAATCTGTGTAGATAACGTCTACTTGTTTTTGATTGTCGACAGATTTTACAACGCAGTTCGTGTAAGAAACAAGGTTCGTTATTGTAGACCTACCCTTACAAAACCGTGTTGGTTCTCATTATCTCTCTTTGAGACACCATTTGGCTATTCATAAAGGCGTGCAGAGTACCATTTACCATATTCCCTGCATTCACTCTCCTTCCAATATCACTTTCATGTTCCATGTTTTGTAAATTTAGATTCCAAGTATACAAACTTTTTCACCTTTTCCACTTGTTCTCCATTTATCAAAATATTGCCATTTATCATAGATTCATCTCTTTCAAAAAGCATAACTTTCGTTTTGTTTAGGGTAGTCATAGTATATGGTACTTATAAAATAGTAGATGCAACTATTGTAAAAAATAAACAATGTTAAGAATTTATCCTTCACTTCTTTTATTATACTTTTAATTCATTTCAAAATGGCAATTTAACACTTCACCTATCTATGTCTATCTGGAACAGTTCACAAACTATATTTAGACTGTTACCTTCCCTTAGCCAGGGTACTTTAGCATTTAACATCATTATAATTTGTAAGAGTCAATAACTTACACAAAACAAAATATTCCCTAGGTATCTATCTAGCTATATGCTATAGGATCTTAGTCAATTTGATTGGCCCATTGCTTTATTAAATACATATTCGAAATAAAGCCTATTCAACTAACTAACCAGTGATGCCAGAGTATGGCAATAAGGGATAAAGTTTGCAAATATTAAAAACACATAGTAGTTTTTGTCTGTAAATTTATTGGTCACCTTACTTTTTAGATTTAGGTTCTTTTGCAGCAGGTGCTTTAGTAACATCATCGGGATTTTCTGCAGCATCCTTCAGTCGCTTAGCTCTAATACCAACAAGTTTAGCAATCGAGCGAGCCTGTAATAAAAGAAATTAATATTTAACACAAATTTTAGTTGGTCTAGCCAGTCACCTTTATGTCACAAGACTGAAATTAAGGAAATTTATTTGAGTAGACCTGATGGCTAATTGTTTGTCAGTAGATTATTGTCAAGAATAACAGATTGGAAATCGAGAGTATCACAATATAAATACAAGTCAGAAAATAAATGTTAAGTAGCTATTTTGACAAAAAGTAAAGGTGAATAATGTCGCATGGGTTTCAACAAAGGATGTTGGTTAATAAAAAATGGGTAGTACAACTTTAAATATGTAATGCATAGCTTACCCCTCGAAGGTATTGGTACGCTTTGAAGTCTTTTTCTTCTTCTGTGATGACACGGGCTACTGATTTAGGAGCTGGTTGTTGTACTGGCATAAGTGGACCACGAAGTTGTGTTGCAAGTTTACGCTCCTCTTCATTTGCTTCACCCTTCAGCACCTATATATAACATGTAATTTATACTGTAATAACCTCTTGCAGAGGCATTTTTAGTTGTAATATTTATAGTTTTCAGGCTTATTCCTACATATATTAAGAATTTCTTATGTAATATAATTGATATTCATATAGTTTTTAAAGCTGGCTGATTACCACTTTCTTGCTTGGCCTGTTTTACCTAACATAAGGATAAGAAAGAGTAACTAAAAAGCACCTGATGCAAAATACCAGTGTTATTTTAGTCAATAATATTTCGATTATTATGATAACAAATGTTGTTTAAAAAATATGTGTGGAAGTGACTGGTTAAATCAGAGGTTTGAAATAAACTTATCTTGGTAATGAATTTATAATCAAATTTTCATAGAAATAATTCTAAAAAAATAACTGATATTATTACTATTAGAAAGAAGTAATTTTTTATATGTATATCTAACTGTACAGAATTGTTTGTAGTCCTTACCTTCTTACCCTTAGGGAAAAGGATGAGGCGGGCACGATATTCCTTCAATCTTTGAACATTTATTTGCAGTGATTCAACAGACTTATTACGCCTTCTAGGATCAACGGCTATGCCGATTGTTCTGGCAAAAGCAGGGTTTAAGCCTGACGCCTATAATAAAATTGACAATAATGAACAAAGGTGAAATATGTATGAATTACAAAGAAAAAAAATTGTTACACATATGAAAATTGTCCACTCGAAGTTTTGTAGTGTTATTTAAAAAAGATTTACTTTAAATTAATTTATACATTAATTTTTAACTAATTCAAATCTATTTTACCAACAGAAGCTGTTTGGTCAAAAGATAACAAGTTAATATGTAACAGACAGTCATATAATGAGATACAAATAATTATTTCATCATTTAAGTAACAAAGTTTGTTATTTAGTCTATTAGAAATATTATATCAAACTGTCAATTTATATTAAATAATGTTTGAAAACAAAAACAGTTGTCAGTTAAGTAATTGATGTATTCTGTAAGAGTTTATGAAATAATAAAACATTTACAGTTACAACTTATATGCTAATCTCAAAAGAAAACAACAATTTTGAAATCCTCACTGTTAAAAAATCATTTATTTTTTGAATGCAAAATATGCTGTTAATATAAATCTTGTGAGCTGTATTGAATTGTTTACTGTATTATTAATCCTGCTAACAACGCTTAGATAGTTTTAAAAATTATTTTCAAAAATATACAAATTGAAATTCTTTAAACAACACAAAAATGTCAATAATATGTATAATAGTAAATTAATAAATAATAGAAAAAGCAAAATATTTATACCCTGATTTCCCGAAGGGTGAAGCCACGTCCAGCACGAACTTTAGTGTGATAACGAACAGTAGGACAACGAACAACCGGCCGAAGCGGACCAGCTACTGGACGTGGAGCAATTGCCTTGGCCTTTTTTATTCTATTTTGCCTTCTGCGATGTTTCCTGGCTGGTTGGTTAAACCAAGTTTTGACAAACCTTTGCCAATCCTTATGGAAATGACCATTCGGTATCATATTATTTCCCTTCCCCATGATTGCAATAACCCCACTTCACCTAAAAAAATAATAAATAACAAAATATTCACTTAAAAGGGTCGTTTAATTCACCCTAAAATGTGCGCATCTAGATAGCAAATAAATGTTACAAAGATGACCCAAAAATTTTCGGATTTGAAAAATCAACTAACCTCAGGGTTAAACGTACAAGTCAAAAAGAAATATTTCGTATTCTATCACCTATCAAAGTCAAACAAGATCTTGGCTCTTGTCAATAAATGTTAGTCTATGACTGTTATTAAATTTTTATGAACGCGTTCGTATATCGTCTATAAGAATTCACCAAATCTGTCTTGCAAAATTTTTTGTTTATTTTCTGAATATTATTTTTCTTCAATAATGTTTGTAAAACACGTTCGTGGTTTTCCTTCACTGTGACAATTTACAACCACAATTACTTTTACAAAATTTCGCCATTTATGCGACTTGTGTGCCCGAAATATGCGAGAATGAAGAATAATGTAACGAAAAACATTTTATATTATATTCACAACTTTTAATTACTACTTGACGTATAAAAAAAACATTGTCTGATTATATAAAACCACGATGTTACTGCTTCATCTGGTGTAGTGGTTAGTATGTTCGGCCACAGACATGAAGTCCTGGATTCGAGTCTCGGGTTGGGCCAATTAAAAATGGATATTGAGTTTTATATTAAGATTTTCTCAATATTTGCCCGAAGTTGGGAAATCGGCGGTGTGATCCACCCCCGTGCCTCGGAGAGCATGTTGCATGAGCATAGCCGTCGGCCCTGCGTCTGATCTCTCACCGATCATGTCGTATTCCCGTCACATCGAACTATGAGAGTGAAGGAATAGAGAGTGCGCTTGTGGACTATGCCTGCCAACCCGCAGAGGTCCAGCTTGGTGGGTCTCTCGTATGAGTGAGGAGGCCTGTGCCCAGCAGTGGGACATTAATGGGCCGTTACTTACTTACTTTACGATGTAAGTGAAACAGCTGATGCGAGCCTTAGGAGCCGCCGTATTGGCCTTGGTTGCTCTGCTAAGCTCCGATAGAGGGTCGAACAAAATTGAAAAAAAAGATTGAAGGAAATAGTTTTGCTATAATAAACTATGTATTTTGTGAACATTTTAAGATGCAACATAGACGCAATTAAATTACCTTACACATGTGTCGTATATTGTATGTATTAAAGTTATGTTGCAGCCCAAGAAATTCTCAAACGACTCTTAGAGTGTGTCGAAGCAACCAAAACCGCCGACAACCCGAGAGATTTCAAGCATGCATCTTTAATTCCTAGTAATGTACGCTGTGTTTTAAATCTTATACTCTGTAATTGGTACCATAGAGTATGTTATAAATTTTAAATTATTTTATTCTGTCATCATTGAGTCCTTGCTTTATTCTAATTGTACGACCTCAAATTCGATACTAATTTGTTTCGGCTGGTAATAAAAATATTTTCTTAATAAAATGGAAGACAACAAGTCGGTCCAATCTGGTGAATACCAAAAGACAAATGAGGATAAAAACCAAAAAAAAAGAAATAAGAACAAAAAAAAGAGAACCGGCGGTGATGGAGATAATCAAAATTTAGTCACTTCCGATGCCTTACAACTCTCTAATTCTGGAGATATTCATCAGAACATTTCTTTAAAAGATTTAAAAATGGCAATGGAAGTTTTGAACTTGCAACAAAAACCAGCAAAAACCACGGAAGAAGCTTTGCATAAGGCCTATCAATTTTGGTCAACTCAACCTGTACCAAAAATGTACGAAAAAATAATTACCAACGAACCAATAGAACCACCGAAGACTCCTGAAGAAATAAGATCAGAGCCTTATACTTTGCCTGATGGCTTTCAATGGGATACTTTAAATTTAAATGAACCTTTAGTTCTAAAAGAACTCTACACACTTTTAAATGAAAATTACGTTGAAGATGACGATTGTATGTTTCGTTTTGACTATCAAACTGATTTTCTAAAGTGGGCCCTTCAACCTCCCGGGTGGAGAATGGAGTGGCACTGTGGCGTGCGTGTAGTTAAATCTGGTAGATTAGTTGGCTTTATATCTGCTATTCCAGCCACTCTAAGAATTTATGATCATGTTCAGACTGTTGTTGAAATTAACTTTTTATGTGTTCACAAGAAGCTACGTGCGAAACGAGTGGCCCCTGTACTTATTAGAGAAATAACAAGAAGGGTCAACTTGACAGGTATATTTCAAGGTGTTTATACTGCCGGAATAGTTTTGCCTAAACCTATTGTTACATGTCGTTATTGGCATAGATCATTGAATCCTAAAAAATTGATTGATATAAAATTTAGCCACTTATCTAGAAATATGACCATGCAGAGAACTCTGAAGTTGTTTAAACTTCCAGAATTACCAAAGACACCAGGGTTTAGAAAAATGGAATGTAAAGACTCTGACAAAGTTGTTAAACTTTTAAATGATTACTTGCTTAAATTTGATTTGGTGCCAATATTTTCAGAGGAAGATTTTAAGCATTGGTTTGTTCCACAGGTTGGCATTATAGATAGTTTTGTGGTGGAAGATTCTGATGGCTCTATTACAGACTTTGTCAGTTATTATACACTGCCATCCACTGTTGTTTATCACCCAGTACACAAAACTTTAAAGGCAGCATATTCATTTTACAATGTCTCTACTAAAACTCCATGGGTTGACTTAATGCTTGATGCATTGATTACTGCTAAGAATTCAGGGTTTGATGTCTTCAATGCACTTGATCTTATGGATAATAAAGAATTTCTTGAACCTCTAAAGTTTGGTATTGGTGATGGTAATTTGCAGTACTATTTGTATAATTGGAGATGCCCTAGTATAACCCCTAACAAAATTGGTTTAGTTCTACAGTAAATATGTATGTACATATATAATACTAATGGGGAAGATAATATTTTGTTAGTCACAATAATTTTCTTTTATACTTCTCACAATGTGTAACTTTTATTTATTCTGAAGTAATAGCATTAAGTATGTATTAAAATATATATGGTCCTAAATAAATTGTGTTGATTTTTATTTGAAAGATGCAACATATTCCAATGTAACCAGGTTTTTTAAAATATATTTTTTATGGCTGTGTAAAATAGATTAACTAGAACAGACTTGCAGGTTGGATGACCTACTTCTTCATTTTAATATGGGTAGTATTCTACAGTAAGGAAGAGAGAAAATGTTGACAAAAACCAATCACAAACCCAAGTATTTTATTACTAAAATGACAAGCTGTGGTATATTGAGTAACTGGGATTTATATTTGTAACAAGTAAACACCCCTCATTATATAACAGTATTTTGGGCTTAAGAAGCGAGAATTTATAAGCATTTAAAAAGCAAATTCAGCATTAAGGAAGGCAATTAGGCAGGTGTTAATTTTAAGGCAGCACTTTATATTAGGAACCAGTGCCTTCCATGTTGGTCGGCTTAATACATCCAATATTTGGATTAAATTTAAACCTAATAATGTATTAAATGAAAAACCAACTAACATATTTCAATATTTATCACCATATCGGGACTGATCACATCTAGCAAGTTGTTTTGAGATTTAATTTATTTTTGCAATAACTTAAGATATTTTAATTAAATGGTGTAAAAAATATTGGCAACTAACATACTTAGGTTAATAAGATTTAAAACTGTCCATCTGAATAACTTTACAATTATTAGATACATATGTGATCATTTTTTCAGAAATTAAAATGCCTTATTCTTCCTAATGGCTCATTTTGTAAGTAAAAACTGCATGTAAATCTGTTCAGTAATTTTGAGTTTGTCGCGAATAGGCAAATGCAGTTGCGGATTTTGTTTCATAATATGTAACAATTGAAGAGTAAAATTATAATCATAATAACTAATATTGTGTAGGATATACATGAAGTCGTACATGTGTTCTGTAAACAACGTCAAATATGTCTCAAAATTATATTTTGTACCACTTCATTTTTATGTCCTGGTATTCTGCTTCAGTAAACTTAACTAGCGTAGGGTATCAAAAAGAAATGAGGCGAAAAGACTTGTTCAGTAGAGATAGCAAGGTTAAAAATCTTTTTAAATAATATGAAACCCTAGGTCACAGAGTAAAATCATATTTCAAAACTCGGAGAGCATCAAAATTACATTACACTATTTAAAAATTCACCTTGAATCCAAAATAGGATTCTTTTTATTTACATGTTTTTGTTAAACCCGGCTAAATATGAAATAATAAACATTTCTACAATACGCCTTCCCTCATTTAAAATGGGACCTTGTGCTGACTCAGAGCAAATAAGGCATTATGATTGTAGTACGTATAATAATTAATCACGCGAACTTCGGCTAACAGTTGTGTTTGTGACTTACACACGTTAATAACATTTAGAAATGTAAGAGCAACTGAAAATAATTATATTATTACCTTTAGTCTACCTATTTTTCGTAACTGCTTTAAATCGTTGTAGTTACAAACATTTTGTTGATATATAATTTGATTTTCTAAGAAAATTGGCTAATAATTTTCAAAATGTTCATATTGTTAAAATTCTTTAAAAGAAAAATCTCATAAAATCTCGAAATGTAAAAATAATCCAAATATAAGAATATGAAGAAATCTAAAAAGAATACGCAATTATTTTTTACTTTAATATATTTGGGACAGTTTGTTTTGAAGGCGGTTCATTTTTTGTTAAAATTTTTATTTATTTTATTATTTTTAGTGAATCTGAAGTACATTAACAAATTTGAATATGTGTTCACCTACATGTACACAAATTCACGCGTGTAAAAACGTGTTGCACATATGAGGCAGCACCGATTAAATGAAACAACATTACAAAGTGAAATTTACATTTGCATCATCGAACCCGCAACCTTATACGTTACAGGTTGGTTGTTTTGCCACCCCGATATCGACAGTCTATTATATGGTAATCGAGCACATTACTAATACGCAAAAGTTTGGCGGTCGTTTGGCGTCATCATGAGTTATTCGTCCATTTGTCGCGCACATGCTTAATGCAAATTTAACACTTATCCGGTTTTCTCATGGATGCCATCATCAGAACTGGATTTAAAAAAAATGGGACCCTACGACCAGCGTGGTGCTTGTCATAGGACCCCATTTGCTGGTGCTTTCATGTAAAAAAAAAATCATCAAGATCGGTTCACCCTGTCGAAAATTATGAGGCAACAAACAAAAAAAAAAATAGAGACGAATTGATAATCTCCTCCGATTTTTTTGAAGTCGGTTAAAAAGCACTCGAAGTCAGTGTTTTGAAACACTATAACTATCGTATAAGTATATAGGTATAATGTCACGGCTATGTACGATGTATGATGGTACCAGTCTGTATATTGTAAGCACTAAGCAAATGGATGAGTTTTGGGAAAGTCTGAGTGATACATTGAATGAATGTGGACCAAATGAGCGAATAATTATGTTAGGAGATTTTAATGGATGGGTAGGTGTGAAACGTGATGGATATGAAAGAGCTCTTGGTATGTTTGGTGACAAACGGATGAATGAAAATGGAAGAAGTTTGCTTGGGATATGTGTGGAACATAGTCTTTTTGTGGCAAACACTATGTTTGCGCATAAGGAGATTCATGTGTATACAAGGGAAGAAGGGAATGCTAGAAGTATGATTGATTTTGTAATTGTGGATGAAAAACTAGATGCTCCTGTATACCGCGGGGTGACATCGATACTGCACACTACCTGGTTGTTGTCCGAATCGGTGGCGCCAAAGGAAAAAGGAATCCTCGAATAAAAGTGGAGAGATTGCAAGAAGAGGATGTTAGAGAATATCTGAAAAATTTGAGTGAGCGATTCAAGAGTGAAGACGAAGGAAATGAGATTGAAAGTTTATGGAATAAATTTAAAGATGAAGTGGTTGGTGCTGCTATTGATGTATGTGGAGTATCTAAAAGGAGGAAAGTTAACAAAGAGAAGAACTTGTGGATGGGCAAAAATGTTCAAGCAGCTGTGTGTGAAAAGAAGAAAGCTTGGTCCGATTGGTTGGCTACAAAAGCGAACCAACGAATGCAAAAGGCAACGAATGATGACGTAAAAAAGGCAAGAATGGAATACAAAAGGGTGAAAGTAATCGTGAAAGAAGCTGTAAGAAAGAAAAAAGAAGAATACAGTGATATGTATGATAGGAGACTTTCTGATGATTTTCAGTCAAACAAAAAGTTTTTCTGGAAATCAATACAATTTGCCCGAGGGAGATCTACTTCCTCGGAGCTTTGTAAAATCAGAAGTTTAGATGGAAGTTTAATAAAAGGAGAAGAATGGATATTGAAGAGATGGAAGGATCATTTTGAAAGTTTGTTTGAAAGAAATGAAGCAGAGGTAAATATGGCCTCTGCGGATAGCAATGAATGTAAGACAAGTGATAGCGAGATTAGTATGGATGACATCATGAAAGCGATAAAAGGTATGAAATCAGGTAAGGCTGCTGGGTATGACAGAGTGTCAGTCGAGATGCTGAAGGCTGGCCGCGGGATTGTGGTAGCTCAGCTGTACTGCCTTTTCAATATATGCTGGGAGAAAGGTCAAGTCCCAAGAGATTGGAGCAAGGCCGTAATTGTCCCTCTATATAAAGGAAAAGGGTCACAGCAGGAGTGCAAAAATTACCGCGGTATCAGCCTTCTTAGTGTCGTCGGCAAATTGTATGCAAAGATATT